>JAWQFJ010000503.1:45497-65497 GCA_034096865.1 Theodoxus fluviatilis
GTCGGCGTTCCTGCGAGGCTCCCCAGGAAACCACGACGTACACTCACGGCAACTCGTCCCGCCCAGCTCCTGTCCCTGTAGACGATAGGCGGCGGACAACCATGTCCCCACGCTCCGCACCTTCCAACGACGAACTCCACCACGACCCCAGTCACGCAGACTTGACCAGCCCTGGACGACAGGCGGCGGCAACGGGTTCCCCGCGCTCCACTCCTTCCAACGTCGAACTCCACCACGACCCCAGTCACGTAGACTTGTCCAGCTGTGGTCGACAGGCGGCGGCAACGTGTTCCCCGCGCTCCACTCCTTCCAACGTCGAACTCCACTACGACCCCAGTCACGTAGACTTGTCCAGCTGTGGTCGACAGGCGGCGGCAACGTGTTCCCCGCGCTCCACTCCTTCCAATGTCGAACTCCACTACGACCTTGCGTCGCTCAGAACCGCTCACCCCTCGAGACAAAGGAGGTGCCCCAAAGGTAGAAACCAAGGCGGGGGTACGTGGAGAAAAGAAGAAGTAAAGAAAGGAAGGGAAAAGCCTGCAACCAAGAAAGCAGACAATCACCAACCCGCGACTCACTACGTCGGCAACTCAACTCAATATTTCACCTCCCATTTCCCTCCAACGTTCACAAACTCTGACCGTTCAGAAATGGCGAGAAAACGCCTCCTATACGAGGTTCTCACATTAGCCAGCCCAAAATTCACAATTACAGCAAAACAGACAAATTCCTCTTGCCCAAATTACTGAGCTGACCCAACTTCCATTTACAGCTTACGGTTAGAAGAGAAAAGGAGTTCACTAATTCTGTCAATTACAAGAGTCCCGTCCTACGCACAATATACGAGCCACTCACATTCATCCTCTCACACGCGAACTCACATTTACTCGCACTCACGCATGTACGTACCTCACCAGGCCACGTAACAGCCTCCTCGCACCCCGAGGTCCGTCACCCACTACGTCCGATCACCCCAGCAGGTGGTAGAAGAATGACACTAAACTCTCGTCGCGTCGGCGCGAAGAATCACGCGACGCTTGCACGCCCTTTGCACTTTTTCCTCGCGCAACTGAACCTTCCCGTGCCTAACCCCGTGCTAGCCCCTTCCCCTGGACTCCCAGTCCCACCTATCCTACCCCTTCCAGCTACTCATTGTCAAGCATCGCACGACAATGACCTTGACCTTGGGTCAAGGCCACATGTATTTTGGTAGGAAAAATGTGTAAAGCAGTACTTAGTGTATGATGTCATTGCTAGGTTTAGTTGTTTGACCTTGACCTTGAGGGTCACATGAAGGTCAAGGTCATATAAAGGTCAAGGTCAAGCATGTGAGTCGTATGGGCTTTGCCCTTCTTGTATCATGGTGTTCTCATTGCCTTGTGCAAATTTTGTTAAAATGGTGTCCTCATTGTCTTGTGTGCATCTTGTGGAAATGGTGTCCATATTATCTTGTGTAAATGTCATAATGGTGTCCTCATTGCCTTGTGTGAATTTTGTTGTGGTGTTCTCAAGGTCTTCCATGAATTTTGTCATGGTACCCTCTTTGTCTTGTGTGTATTTTGCACAGTGTCCTTGTGGTTTTGTGTGAAATTTGTAGACATGGTGTCCTCGTTGTCTTGTGTGAATTTTCCTCATTGTCTTGTGTGAATTTTGTCTCAGTGTCCTCATTGTATTGTGTGAATTTTTGCAGTGTCCTTATTGTCTTGTGTGAATTTTGTCACAGTGTACACGCTTGAATGCCCGTGCTAAGTCCTCTCAACTTCATCCTTTGCAGCTGACCAGCCAGCATCCCTATGCAGAGCATTTCATTGGAGAGCCGCATGTCTACACCATCGACATCACCAACATGGATGAAGTTCGAGCCACCATCCAGAAAATCATGGCCAACAACGTGGTAGGTGGTTTCACAGGTCTTTCTGTAACAAAAAGGGCTTCAAGTTGCTTGTAAACAATGGAATCAAAATAGCACTTCAGAATCACTCGATGCCCCCTCATCAGCTGGAACCCCTGGCTGCTGGGCTTTTGGGGCCTGCTCCACTAGCTCAGCCAGGGGCCTGCTCCAGTAGCTCAGCCAGGGGCCTGCTCCAGTAGCTCAGCCAGGGGCCTGCTCCAGTAGCTCAGCCAGGGGCCTGCTCCAGTAGCTCAGCCAGGGGCCTGCTCCAGTAGCTCAGCCAGGGGCCTGCTCCAGTAGCTCAGCTAGGGGCCTGCTCCAGTTGCTCAGCCAGGGGCCTGCTCCAGTAGCTCAGCCAGGGGCCTGCTCCAGTAGCTCAGCCAGGGGCCTGCTCCAGTAGCTCAGCCAGGGGCCTGCTCCAGTTGCTCAGCCAGGGGCCTGCTCCAGTAGTTCAGACAGGGGCGGCCCCACGCAGCCAATGAGGCAGCTGGACAGGGTCAGATCATTAAGATCCAACAGAACTTTCAAACCACTCTGGCTATGTGTTATACTTTACCATCAGTCAGTCCTCTGTCTAAAACAAATTTTGAATTACTTTCTCGCTTTGTTCTGTTTGCATCAAAAGTAGACCCTTTTTTACTCACATGCGAAGCAAAAGTGAGTTTATGTACTCACCCGTTTCGTCCGTCCGGGCGTCCTGGCGTCCGGGCGTCCGGGCGTCTGGGTGTCCGGGCGTCCGTTTAAAACTTTAGCGTTGGATTTTTCTCGGAGACTATTAAGTCTATCAGCACCCAATTTGACATGATGGTGTATGATGACAAGGCGTCAAAAAACATATATAGTGTTTTGACCGTGCTTCAAGGTAAAGGTCGCAGGGGCCATAAATGTTCTCTAAAAAAGCCAATTTTTAACATTTTTTCAATTTTCTCTAAAACTTTTGAGATTGGATACCTCACCTATATGTGGTATATAGGGCAACGTAAACCCTATCTTTTGATACCAGTTTGGTTGACCTTGCTTCAAGGTCAAGGTCACAGGAGCTCTTCAAAGTTGGATTGTATACATATTTTGAAGTGACCTTGACCCTGAACTATGGAAGATAACTGTTTCAAACTTCATAATTATGTGGGGAACATGTTATACATTCATCATGATACACATTTGGTCACATATCATCAAGGTCAAGGTCACTTTGACCCTTATGAAATGTGACCAAAACTGGTAGTGAACCAGTAAAAGTGACCATATCTCATGGTAGAAAGTGCCAATAAGCACCATTGTGCTTCCTATGTCTTGAATTAACAGCTTTGTGTTGCATGACCTTGGATGACCGTGACCTTGGGTCAAGGACACATGTATTTTGGTAGGAAAAATGTGTAAAGCATTTCTTAGTGTATGATGTCATTGCTAGGTGTAGTTGTTTGACCTTGACCTTGAGGGTCACCTGAAGGTCTAGGTCATGCAAAGGTCAAGGTCAAATATGTGAGTCGTATGGGCTTTGCCCTTCTTGTTCTAAATATTGAAGCATTGTAATTTCCTAGTAGTGAAGATTAATACGGTGTTGATCAGCATTGAGACTAGTGTTAAAGAGGAGAGAGAATATAAGGAACTAATTTGCCTATTTGGCTGTGCATTGTATTGTCTTAGGTGTGTGTGTGTGTGTGTGTGTGTGTGTGTGTGTGTGTGTGTGTGTGTGTGTGTTGGCTGTTGCCAATTTTGTTAGTTGTTGTTTCCATTGCATAGTCTTAAGTGTATAGTTGGTCACCTCTTTGTGCCATAAGAATATCTGCATGAACCTTCACCAGTATCATTGAGTGAATGGAGGTAATATGTGTAGGCTAAATGTATGTGCTAGAAATTGGCAGCAGGTCGATGTGAGGGATTTGAAATCATTGACGTATTCTGTGCACAGCATATTTCATTACATTTGAGCTGTTTAAGTGGAATTTTGCTTTTTTTCACACCATTTATTCAAAATGTTTCATCAACGCCACCATTCACATTTTGAACCACTCCTGTGATTTGAGCTGACTGAGGAGCGAATGATGCCCTGGCTATTCAAGATGTTAAACAGGGATGAAAATCTCCCGCCAATTTTCCCGCCGATTTGGTCACCCGCGTGATTCGTGGAAATCCGTTGAGAAAATTGGAGAGAGGGGGGGGGGGGGGGGGTGTGTGTGTTTAATATGTGTGAGTCTACAGTAGGTCCACCGAGGATCGGGATTAGATTTGATACATCGGCGAAGTGCCTTCTAGCAAGTCAGCGGTGGCAAGCGATGCTGTGGTAGCATCGAATGACGTGGATCTGACACGGATTTCTCTCTACAGAATGAGTGTCTATAGAGAGAAATTATTTTCATAGGCCTATGGCAATTGCCAAGATGCGTTTCACGATTCTCTGCTCAACAGTCATGCTAATTTTAACTGTCACCGCCCTCCACTTGGTTAAGAGTGAAACATTCAGTACTTACAAGCAGATACTTCAACTCATTTACCAATTCCCTTTCTGTTGACAAACTGTGTTTTTAATGCTAGGAAATTGCTTCTAAGCCCCTCAAAATTGCTGAAAATCGTTTTTGCCCATGGGGCAACCTGGACCCCTAGCGGGGCATTGACCCGGCACTGAACCGGGGCCTCGGCGGCTCCAGGACCCCGGCCTTTTTTCCTATTTTTTTCTCTTTTTTCCCCTCTTTTTTATCTTTTTCCCCCTCTTTTTCCCCTCTTTCTTTCCTTTCAGCCGTTTTTATCCCAGGTTAAATCACCATTGTCTCAAACAGTTCGAACCCTTCCTGCCATTTGATTTCAACTAGGAGGGAATTATGTCTTGGGTATTCAAGATGTTTAATCACTATCATCTTTCACAGTTCGAACCCTTCCTGCAATTTGAGTTCAACGAGGAGGGAATGATGTCTTGGGTATTCAAGATGCTTAATCACTATCATGTTTCACAGTTCGAACCCTTCCTGCAATTTGAGTTCAACGAGGAGGGAATGATGTCTTGGGTATTCAAGATGCTTCATCACTATCATGTTTCACAGTTCGAGCCCTTCCTGCAATTTGAGTTCAACGAGGAGGGAATGATGTCTTGGGTATTCAAGATGCTTAATCACTATCATCTTTGACTTTCACAGTTCGAACCCTTCCTGCCATTTGAGTTCACCGAGGAGGGAATGCTGCAGCGAATGAATGCCTTCTTGGAGAATCAAGATTTCTGCGAGTTCCAAAAATCATCCCCAAAGTGGCCGCCATCATCAGCAGTGCAGATGGTTCTTGGGGAGACAGGCTTGTCCTGTAAGGATGTCTGCTGGAAATTAGGTCAGTGCTCCATGTGCTGGGGGTGGGGGTGGGGGGTTGGGTGTGTGTGTGTGAGGGGTGAAAAAGGAAGGATGCGGTGGGGGAGAGGTGGTGTTAGTATTTGTGCCCAAATGCATGACTCTTTTTGACTCACATGCGAAGCAAAAATGAGTATGTGTGCTCACCCGTTTCGTCCGTCCGGGCGTCCGGGCGTCCGTTTAAAACTTAAACGTTGGATTTTTCTCGGAGACTATTAAGTCTATCAACACCCAATTTGACATGATGGTGTATGATGACAAGGCCTCAAAAAACATACATAGTGACTTGACCTTGCTTCAAGGTCAAGTCGCAGGGGCCACAAATGTTGTCTAAAAAACAGCAATTTTCCACATTTTCTCAATTTTCTCTGAAGTTTTTGAGATTGGATACCTCACCTATATATGGTGTATAGGGCAATGTAATCCCTATCTTTTGGGTTGACCTTGCTTCAAGGTCAAGGTCACAGGAGGTCTTTAAAGTTGGATTGTATACATATTTTGAAGTGACCTTGACCCTGAACTATGGAAGATAACTGTTTGAAACTTAATAATTATGTGGGGAACATGTTATACTTTTATCATGAGACACATTTGGTCACATATCATCAAGGTCAAGGTCACTGTGACCCGTATGAAATGTGACCAAAATGGGGTAGTGAACCACTAAAAGTGACCATATCTCATGGTAGAAAGTGCCAATAAACACCATTGTGCTTTCTATGTCTTGAATTAACAGCTTTGTGTTGCATGACCTTTGATGACCTTGACCTTGGGTCAAGGCCACATGTATTTTGGTAGGAAAATGTGTAAAGCAGTTCTTAGTGTATGATGTCATTGCTAGGTGTAGTTGTTTGACCTTGACCTTGAGGGTCACCTGAAGGTCAAGGTCATGTAAAGGTCAAGGTCAAGCATGTGAGTCGTATGGGCTTTGCCTTCTTGTTACATCTGTGTGTGTGTGTGTGTGTGTGTGTGTGTGTGTGCGCGCGCGTGGTGTGTGTGTGTGTGCGTGTGTTTGTGTGTGTGTGTGTGTGAGTGTGTGTGTGTGTGTGTGAGTGTGTGTGTGTGTGTGTGTGTGCGTGCGTGGTGTGTGTGTGTGTGTGCGTGTGTGTGTGGGTGTGTGTGTGTGTGTGTGTGTGTGTGTGTGTGTGTGAGTGCGTGTGTGTGTGTGTGTGTGTGTGTGTGTGTGTGTGTGTGGTGCGCCTGCAAGCATACATATGCGTTTGCATTTGTGTTTGTAAGATGTGGGTGGGTATGGGGAGAGGAGGGAAGGGGTAGTTCAGGGAGCGAAGGGAAGGGAGGTTGAGAGAGAGGAGGGAAGGGGAATTAGGGTGGAGGAGGAAAGGGAAATTTGGGAGAGAGATGGTGTTTTTAATGTTTGTGTATGGGCATATATGTGTGTATACCTTGAGGTGTTGGGAGGGAATGATGTTTTGTGTTTATGTGTCTCCACAAGCATGCATATCTGTATGTCTGAATTTGTGTTTGCGTGTGCATGTGTTTATTTCCAAAGACATTTTCTCGTTACTTTCAGATCGCATCTGCGAGCCTGCACATTTCCCAGACGTCAATACTGACCAAGCCCTCAGTCAGGCTGGGGCACAGTGTTCAGAGATGAAACCGGCAGCGGCCAATATTTACTACCCAGCAGTGGACGGTGGTCAGCGGTGCCTGCTTCAGGCAGAAGAACTGCTCTTCAGCTGTGTCGGAAACAGCTCGGACCTTTCCCGCCTGTGTCCATGTCGTGATTATATTCCAGGTCAGACCGCATTGTGCAAGGGATGTGAGAGATGAAGAATTTCTTCGGCTTTCGTCATCGCCATCTCATCTTTCGTCCTTTTCCTCCCTCTGCAATCAGAGGTCAGAGAACAATTTCTTGCCATGGGATAACAGTGGTGGTGATGATGATGATGATGATGATGATGATGATGATGATGATGATGATGATGATGATGATGATGATGATGATGATGATGATGATGGCAATGATGATGGTGATGGTCTCATAGAAGGAAAATGGAATGTGTTTGTGGTCTGAATTTGGCTACGAAAGTATGTTGCTTGTGAAAGAAACATAGATGTGTGCCTTTTTTGACTCACATGCGAAGCAAAAGTGAGTCTATATACTCACCCGTGTCGTCCCTCCGGGCGTCCGTAAAAAAACTTTAACGTAGGATTTTTCTTGGAGACTAATAAGTCTATCAACACCCAATTTGGCATGATGGTGTATGATGACAAGGCGTCAAAAAACATACATAGTGACTTGACCTTGCTTCAAGGTCAAGGTCGCAGGGGCCGTAAATGTTGTCTAAAAAACAGCCATTTTTCACATTTTCCCAATTTTCTCTGAAGATTTTGAGATTGGATACCTGACCTATATATGGTGTATAGGGCAAAGTAAGCCCTATCTTTTGATACCAGTTTGATTGACTTTGCTTCAATGTCAAGGTCACAGGAGCTCTTTAAAGTTGGATTGTATACATATTTTGAAGTGACCTTGACCCTGAACTATGGAAGATAACTCTTTCAAACTTCATAACATTGTAGTACGCATGTTATACTTTCATACTAGGTCACCCGTGTCGTCCGTCCGGGCGTCCGTCGGGGCGTCCGGGCGTCCTGTAATCCGTAGAAAACTATAACGTTGGATTTTTCTTGGAGACTATTAAGTCTATCAACACCCAATTAGGCATAATGGTGTAGGATGGCAAGACATCTAAAAACATACACAGTAACTTGACCTTGCTTCAAGGTCAAGGTCACAGGAGCTCTTTAAAGTTGGATTGTATACATATTTTGAAGTGACCTTGACCCTGAACTATGAAAGATAACTCTTCCAAACTTCATAACATTGTAGTACACATGTTATAGTTTCATCGTGAAACACATTTGGACACATATTATCAAGGTCAAGGTCACTTTGACCCGTATGAAATGTGACCAAAATGGGGTAGTGAACCACTAAAACATTCAGCGTGGCTGAGACTATAGTGCATATAGTCTCAGCAACAGGTTGGTCACGTGATAGCCTTAATTCTTCCATAACATGCATACCACCATTCAACACTGAGTCTCAGCCACGCTGAATGGCAAATATCACATCGTTGAGTGTATTCCTCCACTTGTTGTGATACACTCGATACTGGCAGCCATCTTTCCGTCAGTTCATTTTCTAAACATCGATTTCCCATAAATGTAAAACTTGTATGCGGTAAAATTCGAATCACAAGTGTAATATTGTGAGCTTTACTAATTATAAGGACTTTGAATACAACAGCAACAATTATACTTCATTGTGCGAGTAAGGCAACCAATCCCGTCTGCATAATGATAATCTTTTGGACCGATAGTACGATACGCCCAGAAACCCGCTGAGTGCTTTTACTGATGAGGAATCATTAATTTAATGTATGCTTAGAAGGATTAAACTTAGAAAAACTGCTTCTGAGCTCTCCGATGATATCGAACTTCGGAATCGGACGGATTCGTACAGAAGAAACTTCGACTCGATCAACGTTCAACACAGAGACAACAGTGAGTAAAATCTTCCTTCTACTTCTAGATCAGTCGATACACGAATGATCGAAGTGTGGACTCAGCAGCTCGTCAAACAGTGTGAAGGCAGTTAGACCATATCCGGCCAGAAAGCATTTACGTGCGAGAGTATAACCATAGATTCACGAAACCAGCCCGGAGCCATAGAAATCCTTTTCGATGCGTTTATACTGACTAGTTCCAAAGACAAGCGCACGTGCTGAAGGCAGTTTGCAACCTTATAGACGATGTTCGCGCTAAAAGTAGTTCTCAAATGATTTCCTGAAAATCTCATAGATTAGTTTTATTAGAACACCAAATTTGTGTTTATCTATCGGGCTAAATAATTGGAGTGAAATAGAATCGTCTCTTTTTACTCTCAATGGTCTTTTGATCATGTTGAATTTTGATTAGTAAAATCATTGGAATGTGGGGCCGAAGTCACGTGACCAACCTGTGTCAGAGATACTATATCTCAGTGTTCAGAATGCCACTAAAAGTGACCATATCTCATGGTAGAAAGTGCCAATAAGCACCATTGTGCTTCCTATGTCTTGAATTAACAGCTTTGTGTTGCATGACCTTGGATTACCTTGACCTTGGGTCAAGGCCACATGTATTTTGGTAGGGAAATGTGTAAAGCAGTTCTTAGTGTATGATGTCATTGCTAGGTTTAGTGGTTTGACCTTGACCTTGAAGGTCACCTGAAGGTCAATGTCATGCAAAGGTCAAGGTCAAGCATGTGAGTCATGTGGGTTTTGCTCTTCTTGTTTCAACTTGGACAGAACAGAAAAGCCTAACTTTGAAAAATTTTGTGAGAAAAAAGTTGGATTCCTTCTAGCAAATGCCATTGAAATCTGAGGGACTTTGGAGTGATTAATTTGGTTCCTGTCATGTGAAGAATGCTGGATTTGATATGTGCTGTGAAATGCCTGCAGCAGAGTGCAGCAATATTCAAGACTGTTTCTCTGTTTCTGCATGTAAACTGCTTCAAGGTGGCTATGAGTTTGTGCACACTGAAAGAAAAAACCCAACTGGATTGCTCTGGCTTGTTGTACCCTTCAGCATTTGGAAGAGGAAATGACGGAAGACTCACTGCCACTTTTACAACCACAGACAACTGGAACCAGGGATTTCCACGCCAAGATACTCACTGTTGTGTGTCTGAGGTGGTCGGTCGTAGATTGGACGTTCCACTCACAAACTGTCACTCTGAGAGTGTGAACTGTTTCCTTGTGTGACGAGAGCACCTTTCCTCACTTGTTGTTGCTGTTGATTAACCAGTGGGGTGGATTAGAGCGTGTCTGCCAAACCTGTAGGGTATTGTGTGGTGGTCTGCCAACCTTGTAATTGCAGTAGAATGCACCCAGTTCATTCAAGATTTATGAGAGGCAAGTGGTAAAGGAACCCTGACACTTGCCTGGTGTAAGAATTAATCAGTAAAGTGTTTTTAAAGATATTAATCACATCTTGACTAAAGATTTGTGATTAGCCAATCAACATGGGACCTTGGATGTTCTTCTGGCGACGGTGAATTGATCAGTGATTGGTCCTCAGTACTTATAGCCGATCAGTGATTGGCCCTTTGTGTGAAATCATGACTCAAGACACCCTGTGTGTGTCGTGATTGGACAGGAAGGACTAAAGCTTTTTGGTGCCAGTATATAAGCCCCTGCATCCCCGTAGTAGAGCGCGAGTACACTTTACCCAGGACAGCCACCGTGTGAGGGTGTGGGAGCACCCTGTCTGAAAAACCCACGTGGCGCAAGCCATTCTACGTTGAGAGCCCGACCCCATGAAGAACTGACGTATCGAATCATCTCCACGTCTAGAAGTTTCGCTCAACGTCCAGAGCGGAGTTTTGTCTTACCCCCACCACTGTGGAGACAAACGTCAGCGTCCTCTCCACGTCTAAGAGTTTCACTCAACGTCCAGAGCGGAGTTTTGTCTTGCCCCCACCACTGGGGAGACAAACAACTGAGTCCTCTCCCCGTCCAGAAGTTTTGCTAAATGTCCAGAGCAGAGTTTTGTCTTACCCCCACCACTGGGGAGACAGACGTCAGCGTCCTCTCCACGTCTAAAAGTTTCGCTCAACGTCCAGAGCGGAGTTTTGACTTACCCCCACCGCTGGGGAGACAAACGACTCAGTCCTCTCCACGTCTCGAAACTTCTCACTACGAAAGCGGAGTCTACCATACCACTACTACCGAGAAAGAAGCGTCTGCTTTTCCGCCACGTGTTCTGCCACGGAGCCGTATACATCAACACCTAGTGTCTTCCCAAGTCGCCTCATTCAACAGAACTACCACCGCCTCTCCTCACGAGCAAGAGAGTTCACCCCTCTTCTGACCAGTCCACTGGGTGGAGGAAATCCCAGTGCTCGTAATTTCGTCGTGGTGTGAAGGTGCTTAGCAGTGCACCGGATACCCCCTTCCCCCTTCCCCTACCATCTCCCTTCCCCTTCACGTGCATTTGTCGAGCTCGGCCAGAGAAGCCGCCGATTGGCTGAACCAACACCTTCGTCAGTTAAGAATCGTTTTATCGGGTTTGGCAGACCACCTCTTATTATATCTGGGGTATGGGATTCAGAATACTTATTGTTGCATAATTATTAGTAGTATCTTAATTGCAGCGTACCACGCTCTCTTAGGGTTTTTGATTATAAAGGAATTAAAGTCTTTTGATTGTGATTTGTGTCCTCACCGTCATTTTCAGTCTTGTTCCATCTTTGATTGATGATTGAGCGGGAAGAAATGCGAGTGGGCAGTGTGAAGTTACCCCTAGTCTAATTCATTTATAAATGACCCAAATTACAAATAAGCTAACGCATAACACCTTGCCTCTGCTCGGACACACTTTGCCACTCTCAAAAAGGTGTGGTTTGTTGAATGTCACTTACAGCTCATGCTGGTTCCCATGAGAATAGGAAATTATGACAATTAAGAATATGAAAAATATGTATGAAAATTAGTCATGGCGAAGTTAGCTCTCTTTCATGATGACGCATGAATGACTGCTTGACTTGTTCTCTTGCATGCACTGTCCATCATACACCCCCCCCGCCCCCCCCCCCCCCTCCCCCCACCCCCCCCCCCCCCCCCCCCGCCCCCCCCCCGTCCTCCCATTTAGAATAAGGATGGGTTGTTGAATATTAGGTTGGGGTGGAGTGGGATGGGGGTGGGGTGGAGTGAGATGAGGGTAGGGGGTGGAGATGAGGATAGGGGTGGAGGGGAGTGGGATGGGGGTGAGGGTGGAGATGATGGGCTTGGGGGTGGAGTGGGGTGAGGGTGGGGTGGATATTAGAAGGGAGGTGGGGGTGGGGGTTGTTAGATGATGTAGAGTTGGATGGGGGTGGGGGTGGGGATGAAACTGAGGGTGGGGTGGAGTCCGAGTGGGATGGGGGTGGGGTGGAGATGAGGATGGGGATTGGGTGGAATGAGATGAGGATGGGTCTGGGGGTGGGGGACGTTGGATTGGGGTTGGATTGGGGGTGGGTATGAGGATGGGGATGGGGGTGGGGTACGTTGGGTTGGAGTGGAGTGGAATGGGGGTGGGGGTAGAGATGATGGGCATGGGGGTGGAGTGGAGTGAGGGTGGGGGTGGGGTGGAGATTAGAAGGGAGGTGGGGGTGGGGGTTGTTGATGGGGTGGAGTGGGATGGGGGTGGGGGTAGAGATGATGGTGATGAGGGTGGGAGTGGAGTGGGGTGTGGGTGTGGGTGGAGATTAGAGTGGGGGTGGGGGATGTTGGGTTGGGGTGGAGAGGGATGGGGGTGGGGGGTGGGGTGGAGGAATGTCCAGGGTGTCAGGTCAGTCAAAGGATAATATTCATGTCGATAAGGATTTTAAAACAGTTTTTTGTCCTTTCATGGACTTGAGCATCTTTCATGTCAAAGCAATCACGACAAAAAGCAAGCACGACAAAAAGCGTTTCACATATGAAATAGTTTTACTGCGATACATGTCATCACATGGTAAACCCAAAGCTGTAGATTGTTTTAAAATCGCTAAATAACATGAACTGCTGCAAGATATCTATCTCAAATGGAACACACAGCCCACTCCAGATGTTTAGATTTTTTTTAGTAAAACTCTCTTTTACACCTTCAGCGCATTGGAAATGCAGCATTTACAATAATACGAAGACACCATTTCAACAGGAACAAGATCCCTCAAAGAGAGTTTAAGGAAATCTTCACACATCAGTGGCAAATGTTTGATGACTTCAACTGACGTTCAACTGATAGAGTTTCTAAAATCTTCATTACCATTCTCGTACTGCTTCAATGTGTACCCTATGTTTCACTTCAATACTGTCTTTCCGCTAGATAATGCAGAACATATACGTGGAAAGCACGTTCTTAACTGGTGTTTGCAGAATCTTGGCAAATACCGGCCAAGTATTCGGTCAAAATATGCCGGGTCTTGGGATATGTTCGCTGAATATTTGGTCAAGTGTTCCAGTTCTTAATTGGTTTTCGTCAAGACTTGGTAAATATTTGCCTAAACTTGGGATATTGGCTCGACAGATAATGCCAATAGTTATTGGCGCGAGATATTCGTGAGGTCCCCTCAGAGCACAATGGCGGAAAAAATACATCGCTTTGTTTACAATTACAGTCATCGCACACTTACTGTATGGGCATGGTGCTGATCGATGGCATATTGCAAAAGTCCTTTGTTTGAGAGATCTTGACTTGATTTTGTCAAGCTATTATGAGGTTAAATATTTGCCAAGATTTGGCGCAATAGTTGCCGAATCTTGCCGAGTGTTTGCGAATAAGTAATTTGCCAAGACTTGGTGAATATCAGCCAAGACTTATTTGTCAATTAAGAACAGGCTTAAGGAATGGTACATGACGTTAAAGAGTCGGGAATCCATTCGAGTTAGAGGCATGAAACAGCCCCACGGGTAACGGGCATCGATTGGGAAAAAATGTCGTTACAACTTCTTCTTGAACCTTTTTTCTGTCTGTGACTGCAATTCCAAAAGCGATAGTTCTTGCTTTTAGACTCCCAGAGCTATGTTTCAAAAACACCCATTTCATATATTCTGGACACAGAGCAGTCGGGAAAAGGCTTGTCTCTCCAAATGTAGCATCGACAGAAATCTGTGCCGCAAGAGAAGCGAACCTAACAACCCGCATGGAGAAGATTTCCGAATGGACGATAGGGTAGATATACTCTTTTTTACATTGCAACGTCCACATTGCAACGTCCACCTTGCAACGTCCACATTGCAACGTCCACATTGCAACGTCCACCTTGCAACGTCCACATTGCAACGTCCACATTGCAACGTCCACCTTGCAACGTCCACATTGCAACGTCCACATTGCAATGTCCACCTTGCAACGTCCACCTTACAACGTCCACATTGCAACGTCCACATTGCAACGTCCACATTGCAACGTCCACATTGCAACGTCCACATTGCAACGTCCACCTTGCAACGTCCACATTGCAACGTCCACCTTGCAACGTCCACATTGCAACGTCCACATTGCAACGTCCACATTGCAACGTCCACATTGCAACGTCCACATTGCAACGTCCACATTGCAACGTCCACATTGCAACGTCCACATTGCAACGTCCACCTTGCAACGTCCACATTGCAACGTCCACCTTGCAACGTCCACATTGCAACGTCCACATTGCAACGTCCACATTGCAACATCCACATTGCAACGTCCACCTTGCAACGTCCACAATGCAACGTCCACATTGCAACGTCCACATTGCAACGTCCACATTGCAACGTCCACATTGCAACGTCCACATTGCAACGTCCACATTGCAACGTCCACATTGCAACGTCCACATTGCAACGTCCACATTGCAACGTCCACATTGCAACGTCCACATTGCAACGTCCACATTGCAACGTCCACCTATTACTGGGGGCTCAAACCACACCCTCTTCATAAAATATATCGGATGGAATGCGACAAAAATTGCTTCGGAAACCAAGATATTGAAACAAATTCTAAACACAGTATCAAAAACACCGAGGGCAAACCACATGAAGACAAATATGCTAAAGGGTAAATTGTACACTCGTGCCTCTTCAGAATAGACTTTGTTACAGCCCTAAAGGGTTGCAACATTGTTGTCTATTTTGGAGACAGACTAACTCTCTTTCTCATTTATTCACATGCCTTGCTTTCTCAACGAAGACATGGAGTGGGATAGAATGTCATATTTCTACATAATTCGGATCACCAGAATCTTCATGCAAAAAATTTATAATGAGCAGCCAGTATCAATTCTTAATAACGTCATGATAATTGTTCATCTTCATTCACGATGAAAAGGAGAGAGTTCAATGTCCACTATACACGGAGTTCTCAGTGTCAAGAGAGTCCAGTTCTTGTAAAAGTTCATCAGTTCTTAGCATCAGAGAGAGTTCGGTTCTTGTCAAAGTTCATCAGACGATTAGAAAACACATGGGGACAGAGGGAGGACATGTTTCATTGTCTACTCATCACTGATGAAGTCTGTAGACTTGGTCAGGAGATCTTCGGGCCCAGGAGGGTGGGACAACGGTGTTATCATTCTTCTGGCAAGGAGGTTTTCTCTCGGCCTCCACCGCCTCCACTGAACCACCGCCAGCCGTCGAGGCAACTACGGGAGTCGAGCATGTCTGGTTCCCCCCAGGGATTAGCACCGACTGACTATAGTTCCCGCAAAGTGTAGAAGCGTCCCAGACCCGGCTGTCAACAACATTCCTCCGGGCACTGTGAGGCCCAACCCCAGGAAGGATGTTATCTACTGAGTCTCAAAGCCATTTATCATTTTCGCCACCTGCAACTCCTCCGAGGTGGTCAGTTATCATTTATCACAACTCCTCGATATTCAGGCTATGTTTTCACGAGCTTGATGCTCAGCTGCTATTGTTAAGATATTGACTTTTTTCCCATTCACGAAAGATCGTGAATCAAAAAACCAGCGTGAATGCATTTCTCAGAATGACTAAATGACATGAAATGAGAAGCAGCACATTTATCAAATACTCTAATGGTTGAGCTGAAACTGGTTGTAATGAACACACATACGATTTTATCCACACAATTTTTGAACAAATATTTCGATACGTATAAAATATTTAAAAATTCATTAAATCGAAAAAGTCTTCATCGCTAAAATGCTGCTTTTTGTACAAAAAGATGTACATCATTGATAATAAAATACAGCGTAAGGTATCAATGTATTACTCAACAATGAGCAATCAATGCAGTTGTTTTCGCAGTACACAACAACAACAACAATAATGAAAAATTCATTAAATGAGTGTTTAAAAAATCAAGCACTGAACAGGTAAGAAATGCAATAACTTCATGAAATAAAAAAACAAACTATAATGCCTTCATTGCTGATAAAATCATGTGTCTCCTGTTTCAACTGTCAAATTAATGAAATAAACTCCTGAAAAAGAATATGCTCGGTGAACTATCACGGACACAAAAAGTCAAAGAGAATATAATATGACTAGGGCTTGAAACAGAAAATTTCAGTAAAGTTCACAGAAAGACACAATAAGAACGAAATATATCCAATTTTAAAAAAAGGTCCTGGTCAAAATAAATCTTACATTTTGACAACAAAGCAGTCTCCATTTTTCAAAATTCATTTCTATGATAAATTAACTTTTGCAAATCACATTTGAGGTGCATATGTAAAAGTGTTTAAAACAAACAGCAAATACTAGGTCTGACATAAAATCAACAAAGCTTCAAAACAAACTCAACAAGCGATAAACAAGGACCTGAGAGATTAGTTAAGGCATCTTTCACTGACGTCATCACTTCGTCAAAAGTTTGCAATGGCGGGAGATCACAGTTTAATCAAGACTTTTCACGTGGGCAGAGAACAAAAGAACTCTGTTCCAATGAGTTTGGCAGGCAGGGATGTCACAAGAACACCCTACTTGTGCTAAAAAGTGTGACACAGGTTTCTGAAGAAAACAAACGTGACACATAATTCAGGGGTCTTGATGGACAAGTTTGCCCTATCATTGTTGGGCAGCAGGCCATTTGGGAAAAGGATATTTGAGGCCAAGGGCTGTTCTACTTCTGGATTCCAGGGAAGAAGAGCAGCTTCTTGCCGAGAGTGAGGCGTACCTCGGGTGAGATGTTCTCTGCGGTCTTCAGTTTGAGTTTCTTCTGGACTGCATAGTTTACCTTGACAAATAGAAACCAGGTTGATTATTATAAGATAATGAGCTGAGTTCGTTGCTGATTAATTGACATAGACAGGTAATTCAAAATTTCTGTACAATATTACAATAAACAAAAATGCAACCATAACTGTTAAAATCGCGTTCATTAGTAAACTTTTCACAACTAGAGAACATTGCTGCTAGCAGCAGGAGCAGCAGCAGCATCTCAACCACTACCACGACCAGCACTACAACCAGACCACAACAAGCATCATCACCACTACCACCACAACCACTACTACCACCACCACCACCTACCACTCACCACCACTACCACATCATCACCACCACCAGCAACACCACTACCACCAACACCACCACCCCTACCATGACCACCACTACTACCACATCACAACATTCACCACCACCACAACAACCACTACCACCACCACCACCACTACTACCACATCACAACGATCATCACCACCACCACAACCACTACCACAACCACTACCACCACTACCACCACAACTACCACTACCACCACTACCACAACCACTGCGTCACCACCACCACTACTAAATCACCATTTTCAGATCCACCCTTTCTCCAACACCACCATCGCCACTTCCACCACGACAATCCTCGCCGCCAGCACCACCACCACCACCACAACCACCACCACCATCGCCACCATCACCACCACCACCAGCACCACCACCACCACGACAACCACCACCATCGCCACCATCACCACCACCACCAGCACCACCACCACCACGACAACCACCACCACCATCGCCACCATCACCACCACCACCACCACCACAACCACCACCACCATCGCCACCATCACCACCACCACCAGCACCACCACCACCACGACAACCACCACCACCATCGCCACCATCACCACCACCACCACCACCAGCACCACCACCACCACCACCACTACTATCACAACTACCACTACCACCACTACCACAACCACTACTACCACTACTACCAACACCACTACCACCACAACTACCACTACCACTACTACCACAACCACTGTGTCACCACCACCACTACTAAATCACCAATTTCGGATCCAGTACCACCACCATTGCCACTTCCACCACTACAATCCTCGCCGCAAACACGACCACCACCACCACCACCACCATTGCCACCACCACCACCACCATCGACACCACCACTATCGCCACCGCCATCACCACCACCACCACCACCGCCACCGCCAACACCACCACCACCACCACCACCACCATCGCCAACACCACCACCACCACCACCACCACCACCATCGCCACTACCACCACCACTATCGCCACCGCCGCCGCCACCACCACCACCACTATCGCCACCGCCACCACCACCGTAACCACCACTACTGTAACCACCACCACCATTACTACAACTACTACTACCATCACTGCATCACGACCACCACCACCACCACTGTCACCACCATTAATACCACTACCACTGCCATCACTACTTCACCACCACCACCATTATTACCACTACCACTGCCATCACTGCATCATCACCACCACCACCACCACCATCATGACCACCACCACCACCACCGACATCACCATTACTACCACTACTACCACCACCACCACCACCACCACCACTACCACCACCACAACCACCACCACCACCACCACACCACCACCACTACAACCACTACAACCACCACCACCACCACCACCACCACCACCACAACCACCACTACCACCAGAGTCATTACACCCCAACCAACACATTCATCAACATTACGGCCACAACTATTATCAACACATATCACCACCACCACCCCCTCACCACCATCACAACTACCCCACCACCACAACTACCATCATCACCTCTACCATCATAAACACCACAACAAACATCTTTACATCATCACCACGACCACCAACGTCACCACCATTTTCAACCAGAGATCTGTGAACGTAACTGTCAGGAGAACTGTCAGTACCACGACCATGACCATCTTTATCCATGATGAGTCAATCAGGGTGAAGTAGAATACACCTACCCGGTACATCATGTGGACGATGTCTTCCTGGTCGGCGAAATGAGCGAAGATTTGGGTTACGCCTTCAATAAACCAGCTGCCATTCGTTGTGTTTCGGAATGCTGCATACCCTGTGAGGAAAATAATTATGTTCGTAAAATAACATTGATACACTATTCATGTGGGTGTAAGCAAAGAACGTAAGTACACAAAGAACGGTCTGTGCGAAACGAGTGCCGTTAGCGCCCCCAAGCGGCTGTGGTGGTGCTGCATTAAACATATAGAGTAATGCTGAGTTTTTTAATTGTATTTTACAGTAAAATTGCGTACAAGAACCCTTCACCTTACCAGGCATAACAGTAGTGGTGGTTTGTACAGCAGAATCAAGGATTGCCAGCGTAAAGCGAAGCTTTACAGTTAATGAGACACTGTACAGTTGAGAGTCGGGTCTACGGCGGATCTACGTGTGTGTGTGATGACTGTCAGTGGGGCAGGCTATAAGACAATGTTGCACTCTACTCTTGTTGTGCGGGGGTTCTCCTGGCTTGCGCTGGGAAATCGAAGTGACAAACACTGGTGGTCGTTTTTTATTAACTTTATTCACGCACTGATCGCTACACAGTGGTGAAAATCAGTAATCGTCGTCGTACTCGTTTCATTCTACGCACAGTGTCGCAGAGGACTAGCTCCTTACAAAGTTAAGCTCACATCCTCCAGAGTTGTCCCTTACTTGAAGAAGAAAGGAAGGAAGTGTGGCCGTCACCAACTCCCCTGCAGACCAAACTATATGGCAGTCGCGACGAGTTGGAGAAAACGACGTCATTCGTCACCCATGCCAGATTGACCATAAGCCACTGCGAACGACAAGTAGAAGAAGAAGAAGAATACCTAACCCCAGATTTCCAGATCTTTCGTGAACGAAGCTGCTCGAATAGTCTCTCGTGTCGACTGGCGTCACGTGACCCGGTGACCGAATTATCAGAGCGACTGCTAAACACAGGACAGCCCGAGCAAAGAACAACAAACCAAAGGAACGATAAATTTGACAATAATTA
>JAWQFJ010000503.1:72997-75122 GCA_034096865.1 Theodoxus fluviatilis
GGTGTCTTCCTGTCAGCCTTTGATGGACATTTGGCACATCTCTTTCTCTTGGAAGCAGAGACTGGTATAGTTGGTGTGTTTTGCTGTAATGTTGGTCCTGGTTCTGAGGTGCCCAAAACCAAGTCCATAGATGACATCAGCTGCCTGGGCAAGTTCTTGCTCAACCTTCTTCTCTGTATCTGTGGAAGTACAAGAGACATGGCAGCATCCAGTTGAAACATTCTCCTGTTGTCTGGTTTGGAAAGTTTGTGCTCTGGAAATTTGTTCTTGAAGATGACGTTAGCTGCCACGGATGCCATGTCGAGAATGTCGAAGAAGATGACCATTGGCCATCTTTTGGTCTGGCGTTTGGTAGTCATGGAGTGGGCCATCAGGTCGAGACAGTCGACTCCACCTTTAGTCGAGTTGTAGAAGTCCACAACTTCAGGCACAGCTTTGTCCACTTTCTTTGTTATCATGCTCCCATCCCTGTGCATGGATGATAGAAGTATAACATTCTTCTTTGCACCCGACTTGTAGCTGACCAGCATGCAGTCTTTTTGGTACGCAAACTTGGGTGTCCCCTTTTCTGTTCCTTTCGGATCCTGAAATTCTGGTGGTATGAAGGTTTTGTTCCTTCGAAGCGTTCCAACAACTGTCATTTTGGCAGAAGTGAGCTGCTTCAAGAGTTCCATGTCTGTGAAAAAATTGTCACAGGTCAGATTTCTACCACTCCCGAAGAAGGGTTGGACCAGTTCCAGTGCAGTGTTTCTTCCAAGATTGACCTGAGGAGTGCGGGCAATTTTTCCGAGATATGGCTTTGCAGTGAGGGGATACATAGTTTCTGCATCGGCACACCAGAACACTTTCAAACCATACTTGTCAGGTTTTGATGGCAGATACTGCAGGAAGGAGCATCTGCCTCTCCAGGGAACAAGTTGCTCATCCACGGTGAGAAATGGTCCAGCGTTGTAGTGCTTTTTCAGGGTGCTGAGAAACTTCTCCCAAACATCTCGAATTGGTGCAAACACATCCCTCTGCCTTCTTTCCGTTCTTGATTCCTTGTCATCAAAGCGCAACATGTTTCCAAGCTTGAGAAATCTGTTTCGTGTGAATGTACATCGAATCAACTGGTTGCCGTTCTTGACATCCCAAAGCAATTCCGAAGGGAAAATGTTCTGGTTCATCGCTCCAAGATGGATGTAGGCACCAATAAGAGCTCGGATCTCGATGGCATCTGTTGGTTTCCACTTGTCTTTATCAACCCTTTCACCCTCAAGGTTAGTGTATTTCACAATATCTGTGAGTATACTTGTAGGCAGGAACAGGTTGAATGTAGAGACTGGATCAACAGCAGACTGAACATTTTTTATCTTGGTTCTTTCTGGCTTGAAAATGTTTTTGCTTGGGGTCTTTTGCTTCCTTGTATCAGGAGTAGATGACCATTCAGTGCCATTCTTTGACTTGAACACCTTACCTCTGTCTGAACTGTCAACCTGTAACTGCTGCTCATGTGCACCATCTGTCGTCATGTCCCCCATTGCGGCTTCATTGGTTGCACTGGGCTTATCTGGGTCTGAAATGAACCAAGAAAGATGCTAAAGTATGATATAGGGATAAAAGCGTTGAATTAGTTTTGATAAATTGCAAGACATTATCAACACCATAATCCATGACAGCTAAATGTAGACCCTGAAAGAACAAAATAGACTACAAAAGCACTTTACTCTTACTCACTGGCATAGTGAGGCCCATTACACACTGTTGATTACTCTGAAAATAATTTGCATAGGATATACTACTTTACCTTGTTGAATGCCAGTTTCAAGTGTTCAAACCATCTTGACAAGCCATCAAAACTGTACATAGCATAAAGAGGAAGCCAGGCATCAGGAATCAGTGGCAGACTTGCTAACCACTCAAACCACATAAATAAATCAATTTAGACCCAATTTGTAAAGTAAACGTAGTGCTTACCAATTCTTTGAAGTACAGGTCCCAATTCAGTGAGAATGTATTCTTCGTCAGAACCCGGGTCTTCTTCAGGCAAGTCCTCATCCAGAGGAAAAAAAAAGTTGAATTCCTCACCCTCACTTACAAAGCCATCTTCGACTTCTGGCTCAGATTCAAGCTGAGAAGGATCACC
>JAWQFJ010000503.1:75144-101852 GCA_034096865.1 Theodoxus fluviatilis
GCGGGGTTGTTCTCACCGTATGTTATAAAAGAAATATTTTGTTGAAGTCTTCGAGGGCACATGTTTCTTTTGTTCATAATCATGGTTGTTGGCATATCAGTCCATTGCAGGTCTAAGCGGTTTGCTCGGAATTTTACAGGGCCCCGGGAGTGCCTCTGTACAAAACTCTTCATGGGATTATGTCGTGGAGCAGCGGTCGTCAGGTCGAGTGGGGGCGAATCAAGCCTGAGTTGCATTCAGGATTTTCCTGCTGTCTGGAGGACCAAGAGCCGTTTGTCTCTGTGAAGAATGCGAATACACACGGGCAACGGATGTGGATAGGGTGATAGAAGCCCGTTGTATTGTTTCTGTGTTTGTTGTGATGTCTGGGGATAGGAATGTGGGTTGGGTGGGGGGTTCTGTGTGTGGGTGGTTTGTGGTGTTCTGTTAGTTTTTGCCTGGTTGGGTTATGGTTGTGTAGTGTAATGAATGGTGTTTGTGTGTTGTTTAGGTGCGAAATTTGTGGTTGTGGTGGGTCTGTGGAGTGTTTACTGTGTGTAAGGTGGGTTACTAAAATTTGTGGTGCGTGTAGGCAGTTATAATATTGGTATTGTGTTGTGTTTATGATTTGGTGTGTAGTGTTGTGTTGTGCTGAATGTGTGTGTAGTTTCTTTATATAAGTAAGTAATGTGAGTGTAGTGTTGTGTCTCATTTGGCACAACATCGTATATTGGCGCAACGGCGAAGAAAGACGGTAAAGCTGTCTCGCTTCCCCTGCCATGCGCTGGGTCATATGAGAAAGGAGTTGTGTCGCCGGATAGCCTCGAATTTTCCCACACTGTGCTTATATTCACTGTCCGTTGGGTTAGCTCCGCTTTTCAATGGCCGAGTGCCTTTGTTAGTGATAGAACACCTTGCTAAAATCACGGTTTTTGTGTCTTGAGTTTTAGCCAGTCTGAATTTGTTTGTTCTCCGCATAAGTCGTTGGGAAATACAGATGGTGTCTAAAGCGTTTGTAACGCCTGTGTTTAGTAATTATAGTTGGTGTCAGCCAGTTTCTGAAAACGGCCTGAGTTTACTGTCGGCAGATTCAGGCCACAGTGTGTTTCAGACAAATGAGTGAAACAACTGATATGCAAAGTGGGAGGGGTCTAGTGGGAAAAGAGGGAGAATGGGGACAGGACAGGGACTCCGAGGGGGGGGGGAGGGGGGAGGGGGGAGGGTAGAGGGGGAGTTGGAAAAAAGGCGGGGGGGGAGGAAGGAGGGGACGGAGGGGGTGGGGAGAGGAAGGGAGGGGGAGTGGGAAATCGGTGAGCTTCTCTATTGCTGGAGTGCCGGCTATGTTCAGGGAAGGGAAGTTTTTTATGGATTCAAAAGTAGTTTCTTCAGCCATTTTGCAAATGCGTTTTGTCCTCTGAGGGAAACGAGAGGGTGGGGAATTGACTCAAAAAAAAAAAAAAAAAAGGCGAGATACAAGATGCTTATGTGTTACTATTTTTTTGGGAAGAGAAGCTTAAAAATATTTTTCGTGTTTTACCGAATATAGGAGGCAGCTCGGACATAGAAGTGTACCCAGTATGTTCACGGCGCGGGCCGAACCCGCCGCGTACTGAACTAGATACTGGCGTGGCACATGGTCCGGGAGTTTCAACAACTAAACCGGGCGGAGGACGCGTTAGGGTGGGGGTATTTTTTGGCACGTTTGTGTGTGCCTTACGGGGGAGAAACAAGAAGGCAAAAGGGAGGCAAAAATGGGTGAAGGCGGGGTGGGTGAGGACATGAGGCCAGGGGGGGGGGGGGAAGGGCGGAAAGTTGGGAGGGGGGGGGGGATCCAAGGGATGGGGGGGGGGAAGTTACTTTTTTCACGTTTGTTTCCAAAAAGTATAAAATGGACTTTCACTAGACATCTCTGTAAGCGTCCGGTCCCTGGGATTTAGGGGGTGGTAAAGGTACGACCCTTGGAGGTCCAAACGTGTGGATGGGGTTAGAATAGAAAGCTTCTCCCTGTTATTGATAAAACCCGGAAAAAAGTTCAAATTTTTTCCAAAAAAAAATTACATATTTATGTTTTTTTAGGCGTTTGTTTTTAGGGGTGGACAAAAGATCAAAATGGGGCGAAGAAGCTTTTGACACCCCAAAAAAAATCACGCAATAGGCGGCCCTCCTGCAATAGGAAAAAAAAAAAAAAAAAAAAAAACGAAAAAAAAAAATTTCTAAGTTCGAAAAATATTAACCAACATTATTATGGTTTTTTTGGCGTTTGTTAGGACAAAAGAATCAACATGGCCAAAGAACTTTTGTTACGAACAGCCCACAACAGAAAAATATTATTGGTTCCACTGGCCGGGTCATAGCAATAGCGGCCCTCCGCAATAAAGCGGCCTGTGAATACCTTTACCCATGATTTCAAGAGCGATGGTGTTCCGTGGTTCCTAAACCAATATCAATTGGGGCGCGCTGCTGGCTTGTCGCACGTGCGACTGTCTACATTCGCTACCACAGCACGACAACATGGTACCTTGTACAACCCCACGCACCTGATTTTCTTTGTTTGAGCGAATTCAATTCGTATCTACACCTTATTAGTTTATTTGATTAAGATGCCTACGTTGGTAGTCACGCGCAGAATTCATGTGTTCCTAATCATAAACTTTGCAGCAAGACGCCATTCATAATACCCTCGTATAAATTTGGATGCCTGTATCTTTATTTTAATTGCAGGTGGCTTTACATCCATGATTAATCACGTTGATTTTCCGCCCCGTTAGGTTTTTTTCATGACTCAAAATACTTGCAATAATTTTTTTTGCATGCTTGTCCCGCTTTTTACTTCTTCGTTGAGTTGTGAAAGATAAGCCGCGGTCCCAAGTGCCCAGATTGTGGTTTGTACGGATTTTCCTTTGGTAAGTCAGTTATCCTTGATCTGAACTCGCACAATATCTTTCACAGCATTCTTTAGATGGCGAGCAATTAAGAATATACACTGCGACATTTCGATGGAGTTTGCATTCAATCATCCATTTACTTTGTGTAGTTCAGATCATTCCCATCGCGAAGCTTTAAAAAAAGTAGGATTAGTAAGGTAAAATTCTTTAGTTACCACACAACGTTTTTTTTCACTTATGGGGCACTACCGATTTGAACATACACTTTGAAAGAAGAAAGTGCCTACTCTTTGCGCATAGAAGAAGCAGTTAAGGTTCTATGTACTTCTCGATGACCTAGGCCACAGTCACATCCTTCGCTATATGATCCACTGGTGTGTATGTTGTTACACATCATCTGCCTCTCTCTTCTCTTCTCTCTTTGGTCCTCTCTCCTCCCGCCTCCCTCCCCTCTCCCCCTGTCTCTCGCTCGCGCTATCGCTCATCTCACACTGTCTCCGGTAATGCTGCTCTATGTACCGTCTCTCCCATTCTCTCTCTCTCCTGTGCCTCTCTCAATTTATGCATTCTCATCGTCTTCTCTCTCTCTGTGCCTCTCTCTATTCTCCTCTCTCTCATCTCGTCTCTCCTCTCTTCTCACTCTCTTAGCAAAAAGAGAAATCTTCTCTCTCCTCCTGTCTCTCCATCTCTCCTCTTTCTCTCTGTGGTCTTTGGTCCACTCCTGTGGCCTCTATGTCCTTTCTTCTCTCTCTTGTCTCTGGCTATCGATCGTCGTGAGTCTCTCCTCTTCTACCTCTCCTCTCTCTCTGTCTCTCTCTGGATCTCTCTCTTCATTCTCTCCTCAATCTCTCGCCTCCCCCCTCCCTGCCTCCCGTTCTCGGACGCCTCCCGTCGTCCACCCTCCCCCCCCCTCGCCTTCCCAGCACTATCTTTTTCTCCCCCGTCCCACCGGCCGGTACTCCTCCAGCCCACACCATTTGACACTTGTTTTGTAGCCCAATCACCTTCCCATGGTCGGACTGCACACTAGGGCAAGGAGGAGTCCTGTTGGGCCACTGGTCCACAAGTTATACCTGTCCAGCCACGGCACCGTCTAACGCAGAACACAAGGCGCTATCAACGCTGCCCCAGAACTTTCGTACACCACCATGGGCGTCTTACGGAGCGTCGAGCTGAACACAGGTGGCTCTAGCCCAATCCAAGGTGCGTGCCGGGTCTGACCCGACGGAGTATACTTCCCTTGATTTGTGTGGATGGCAGGGTAAAGCTGTTGACCCTAAATTGTGAGACTGCTTTGGAAGAGGGAATGTGAAAATCGAAAATGATGGTTGACTTTCTTGTAACAGCGCACTCAGACACTTTTAGAAAAGACCAATGAGGCCATGGCAGACGTAGAGGGAAATAGTTAGATCTGCGAGAGGACGAGACGAGAGAGAGAGAGCGAGGAGAAGAGAGATCTGAGGAAGAGAGAAGAGAGAGGTCGAGGGCGAGAGCGAGAGAGAGAGCAAATTATTGCAATAATGAATGAATAAAAGTGCATGTGTATGTGTGTGTGTCTGCTGATGTATGTTTGATACAGAAGTTAATCATCATATTCAAGTGTAACATATGGCTGGAGCTGCTCAAAGCTGCCCTTATTAGCTGGTAACCCCTGGCTCCTGGGCTTGTGGGACCTGCTCCAGTAGCTCAGCCAGGGGCCTGCTCCAGTAGCTCAGCCAGGGGCCTGCTCCAGTAGCTTAGCCAGGGGCCTGCTCCAGTAGCTTAGCCAGGGGCCTGCTCCAGTAGCTTAGCCAGGGGCCTGCTCCAGTAGCTTAGCCAGGGGCCTGCTCCAGTAGCTTAGCCAGGGGCCTGCTCCAGTAGCTCAGCCAGGGGCCTGCTTCAGTAGCTCAGCCAGGGGCCTGTTCCAGTACCTCAGCCAGGGACCTGCTCCAGTAGCTCTGACAGCCAGGGGCCTGCTCCAGTAGCTCAGTCAGGGGCCTGCTCCAGTAGCTCAGCCAGGGGCCTGCTCCAGTAGCTCAACCAGGTACCTGCTCCAGTAGCTCAGCCAGGGGCCTGCTCCAGTAGCTCAACCAGATACCTGCTCCAGTAGCTCAACCAGGGACCTGCTCCAGTAGCTAAGCCAGGGGTGGCACCAAGCAGTCATGGAGGTTGGTAGAGAGGCAGATCATCTAAATCCAACTGTCTTTCACGTGCCGCCTGTCTGCAGGTGTTCCTGGGTCTGGGGTTTCCCTACGAAGAAAAGGAGATATGGAAAAAAGAACGAACGGGAAAGGGAGAAGGAGCGATGGGACTAAGCGTAATGAAAAACGGTGGGGGAAAGAGCAAGGAACGGGAAAGAAGGAACGAAAGAAAAAGGCGGGAGTGCGAAAGAGGGGTAAAAAAAAGAACGGGCGCAAGCCCCTTGGAACCTGTTTGCCAGCCGGTGCTGTCTTCATCAACCCCAAGTTGCAACGCCCCTACACTCCTCAAAAATAGGGCAACACAGCCTGATTCTTCTTTCAGGGCAAAACCTACGCAGAGGTGGAGGTAGGTTCATGGTGGCCAATTCCGTCATTGCCTGGTGTGATGTTATCTTGGTGTCCTCATTGCCTTTGGTGAATGTTTGTCTTTGTGTCCTCATTGCCCTTGTTGTGAATGTTGTCTTGGTGTCCTCATTGCCTTGGTGTGAATGTTTTCTGTGACTCTCAATCTCCCACTTTGTGGAAATGTTGCCCCACCCTCCCCCCTTGGTGTCCTCATGCCTTGTGTGAATGTTGTCGTGTGTCCTCATTGCCTTGTGTGAATTATATCATGGTGTTCTCATTGCCTTGTGTGAATTTTATCATGGTGTCCTCATCTATTGCCTTGTGTGAATGTTTGTCTTTGTGTGTCGTCAATTGCCTTATGTGAATGTTGTTCCTCGTTGGTGTCCCTCATTGCCTTGTGTGAATGTTTGTCTTGTGTGTCCTCATTGCCTTTGTGTTAATGTTGTCATGGTGTCCTCATTGCCTTGTGTGAATGTTATCTTGGTGTCCTCATTGCCTTGTGTGAATGTTGTCTTTGTGTCCTCATTGCCTTGTGTGAATGTTGTCTTGGTGTCCTCATTGCCTTGTGTGAATGTTGTCTGTGACATCATTGCCTTGTGTGAATGTTGTCTTGGTGTCCTCATTGCCTTGTGTGAATGTTGTCTTTGTGTCCTCATTGCCTTGTGTGAATGTTGTCTTGGTGTCCTCATTGCCTTGTGTGAATGTTGTCTTGGTGTCCTCATTGCCTTGTGTGAATGTTGTCTTGGTGTCCTCATTGCCTTGTGTGAATGTTGTCTTGGTGTCCTCATTGCCTTGTGTGAATGTTGTCTTGGTGGCATCATTGCCTTGTGTGAATGTTGTCTTGGTGGCATCATTGCCTTGTGTGAATGTTGTCTTGGTGTCATAATTGCCTTATGTGAATGTTGTCTTGGTGTCCTCATTGCCTTGTGTGAATGTTGTCTTTGTGTCCTCATTGCCTTGTGTGAATGTTGTCTTGGTGTCCTCATTGCCTTGTGTGAATGTTGTCTTTGTGTCCTCATTACCTTGTGTGAATGTTGTCTTGGTGTCCTCATTGCCTTGTGTGAATGTTGTCTTGGTGTCCTCATTGCCTTGTGTGAATGTTGTCTTGGTGTCATAATTGCCTTATGTGAATGTTGTCTTGGTGTCCTCATTGCCTTGTGTGAATGTTGTCTTTGTGTCCTCATTGCCTTGTGTGAATGTTGTCTTGGTGTCCTCATTGCCTTGTGTGAATGTTGTCTTGGTGTCCTCATTGCCTTGTGTGAATGTTGTCTTGGTGGCATCATTGCCTTGTGTATTTTTTGTCTTGGTGGCATCATTGCCTTGTGTGAATGTTGTCTTTGTGTCATCATTGCCTTGTGTGAATGTTGTCTTTGTGTCATCATTGCCTTGTGTGAATGTTGTCTTGGTGGCATCATTGCCTTGTGTGAATGTTGTCTTTGTGGCATCATTGCCTTGTGTGAATGTTGTCTTTGTGTCATCATTGCCTTGTGTGAATGTTGTCTTTGTGTCATCATTGCCTTGTGTTAATGTTGTCTGTGTGTCATCATTGCCTTGTGTGAATGTTGTCTTGGTGGCATCATTGCCTTGTGTTAATGTTGTCTGTGTGTCCTCATTGCCTTGTGTGAATGTTGTCTTTGTGTCATCATTGCCTTGTGTGAATGTTGTCTTGGTGTCCTCATTGCCTTGTGTGAATGTTGTCTTTGTGTCATCATTGCCTTGTGTGAATGTTGTCTTGGTGGCATCATTGCCTTGTGTATTTTTTGTCTTGGTGGCATCATTGCCTTGTGTGAATTTTGTTGTGGTGTCCTCAATGTCTTTCATGAATTTTGTCATGGTACCCTCTTTGTCTTGTATGAATTTATTCATGGTGCCTCTATAGTCCTGTGTGAATTCTGCACAGTGTCCTTGTGGTCTTGTGTGAATTTTGTATACAAGGTGTCCTTGTTGTCTTGTGTGAATTTTCCTCATTGCCTTGTGTGAATTTTGTTGTGGTGTTCTCAAGGTCTTCCATGAATTTTGTCATGGTACCCTCTTTGTCTTGTGTGTATTTTGCACAGTGTCCTTGTGGTTTTGTGTGAAATTTGTAGACATGGTGTCCTCGTTGTCTTGTGTGAATTTTCCTCATTGTCTTGTGTGAATTTTGTCTCAGTGTCCTCATTGTATTGTGTGAATTTTTGCAGTGTCCTTATTGTCTTGTGTGAATTTTGTCACAGTGTACACGCTTGAATGCCCGTGCTAAGTCCTCTCAACTTCATCCTTTGCAGCTGACCAGCCAGCATCCCTACGCAGAGCATTTCATTGGAGAGCCGCATGTCTACACCATCGACATCACCAACATGGATGAAGTTCGAGCCACCATCCAGAAAATCATGTCCAACAACGTGGTAGGTGGTTTCACAGGTCTTTCTGTAACAAAAAGGGCTTCAAGTTGCTTGTAAACAATGGAATCAAAATAGCACTTCAGAATCACTCGATGCCCCCTCATCAGCTGGAACCCCTGGCTGCTGGGCTTTCGAAGCCTGCTCCAGTAGCTCAGCCAGGGGCCTGTTCCAGTAGCTCAGCCAGGGGCCTGCTCCAGTAGCTCAGCCAGGGGCCTGCTCCAGTAGCTCAGCCAGGGGCCTGCTCCAGTAGCTTAGCCAGGGGCCTGCTCCAGTAGCTTAGCCAGGGGCCTGCTCCAGTAGCTCAGCCAGGGGCCTGCTCCAGTAGCTCAGCCAGGGGCCTGCTCCAGTGGCTCAGCCAGGGGCCTGCTCCAGTAGCTCAGCCAGGGGCCTGCTCCAGTAGCTCAGCCAGGGGCCTGCTCCAGTTGCTCAGCCAGGGGCCTGCTCCAGTTGCTCAGCCAGGGGCGGCCCCAAGCAGCCAATGAGGCAGCTGGACAGGGTCAGATCATTAAGATCCAACAGAACTTTCAAACCACTCTGGCTATGTGTTATACTTTACGATCAGTCAATTCCTCTGTCTAAAACAGCTTTTGAATTACTTTCTCGCCTTGTTCTATTTGCATCAAAAGTAGACCCTTTTTCTAAATAGTGAAGCATTGTAATTTCCTAGTGATGAAGATTAATACGGTGTTGATCAGCATTGAGACTAGTGTTAAAGAGGAGGGAGAATATAAGGAACTATTTTGCCTATTTGGCTGTGCATTGTATTGTCTTAGGTCTGTGTGTGTGTGTGTGTGTGTGTGTGTGTGTGTGTGTGTGTGTGTGTGTGTGTGTGTGTGTGTGTGTGTGTGTGTGTGTGTGTTGCCAATTTTGTTAGTTGTTTCTTGTTTCCATTTCAGAGTCTTAAGTGTGTAGTTGGTCACCTCTTTGTGCCATAAATAATATCTGCATGAACCTTCACCAGTATCATTGAGTGAATGGAAGTAATATGTTTAGGCTACATGTATGTGCTGGAAATTGGCAGCAGGTCGATGTGAGGGATTTGAAATCATTGAGGTATTCTGTGCACAGTATATTTTATTACATTTGAGCTGTTTTCATTGGAATTTTGCTTTTTTTCACACCATTTATTCAAAATGTTTTATCAACGCCACCATTCACATTTTGAACCACTCCTGTGATTTGAGCTGGCTGAGGAGCGAATGATGCCCTGGCTATTCAAGATGTTAAACAAGGATGAAAATCTTCCGCCGATTTTCCCGCCAGTTTGGTCACCCGCGTGATTCGTGTAAATCCGTTGAGAAAACTGGAGGGGGTTTAATATGTCTGAGTCTTCGTCAGGTCCACCGAGGATCGAGATTAGATTTGATACATCGGCGAAGTGCCTTCTAGCAAGTCAGCGGTGGCAAGCGATGCTGTGGTAGCATCGAATGACGTGGATCTGACACTGATTTCTCTCTACAGAATGAGTGTCTATAGAGAGAAATTATTTTCATAGGCCTATGGCAATTGTCATGATGCGCTTCACGATTCTCTGCTCAACAGTAATGCTAATTTTAACTGTCACCGCCCTCCACTTGGTTAAAAGTGAACCATTTAGTACTTACAAGCATATATTTCATCTCATTTACCATTTCCCTTTCTGTTGACAAACTGTGTTTTAAATGATAGGAAATTGCTTCTAAGCCCTTCAAAATTGCTGAAAATCGTTTGTGCCCGGGGGGCAACCTGGATCCCCTAGCGGGGCGTTGACCCGGCACCCCACCAGGGCCTCGGCAGCCCCAGGACCCCGGCCTTTTTTCCTATTTTTTCTCTCTTTTTCCCCCTCTTTTTCCCCTCTTTCTTTCCTCTCAGCCGTTTTCATCTCAGGTTAAATCACCATTGTCTCTAACAATTCAAACCCTTCCTGCAATTTGAGTTCAACTAGGAGGGAATGATGTCTTGGGTATTCAAGATGTTTAATCACTATCATCTTTCACAGTTCGAACCCTTCCTGCCATTTGAGTTCACCGAGGAGGGAATGCTGCAGCGAATGAATGCCTTCTTGGAGAATCAAGACTTCTGCGAATTCCAAAAATCATCGCCAAAATGGCCGCCAGCAGCAGCAGTGCAGATGGTTCTTGGGGAGGCAGGCTTGTCCTGTAAGGATGTCTGCTGGAAATTAGGTCAGTGCTCCATGTGCTGGGGGTGGGGGGGATGGGGGTGGGGGTGGGGGGTGGGTGAGGGATGAAGAAGGAAGGATGCGGTGGGGGAGAGGTGATGTAAGTATTTGTGCCCAAATGCCTGAATCTTTTTACATCAGTGTGTGTGTGTGGGAGGGGGGGGGGGGGAGTAGGGAGAGATGTGGTGTGTGTGTGTGTGTGCGTGTGTGTGTGTGTGTGAGTGCGTGTGTGTGTGTGGTGTGCCTGCAACCATACATATGTGTTTGCATTTGTGTTTGTGAGATGTGGGTGGGTATGGGGAGAGGAGGGAGGGGGGAGTTAAGGGAGCGAAGGGAAGGGATTTTGAAAGAGAGGAGGGAAGGGGAATTAGGGGGGAGGAGGGAAGGGAGGTTTGGGAGAGAGATGGTGTTTTTAATGTTTGTGTATGGGCATATATGTGTATACATTGAGGTGTTGGGAGGGAATGATGTTTTGTGTTTATGTGTCTCCACAAGCATGCATATCTGTATGTCTGAATTTGTGTTTATGTGTGTGCTTGTGTTCATTTCCAAAGCCATTTTCTCGTTACTTTCAGACCGCATCTGCGAGCCTGCACATTTCCCAGACGTCAATACTGAGCAAGCCCTCAGTCAGGCTGGGGCACAGTGTTCAGAGATGAAACCGGCAGCGGCCAATATTTACTACCCAGCAGTGGACAGTGGTCAGCGGTGCCTGCTTCAGGCAGAAGAACTGCTCTTCAGCTGTGTCGGAAACCGCTCGGACCTTTCCCGCCTGTGTCCATGTCGTGATTATATTCCAGGTCAGACCGCCTTGTGCAAGGGATGTGAGAGATGAGGGATTTCTTCGGCTTTCGTCATCGCCATCTCATCTTTCGTCCTTTTCCTCTCTCTGCAATCAGAGGTCAGAGAACAATTTCTTGCCATGGGATAACAGTGGTGATGATGATGATGATGGCGATGATGATGGTGATGGTCTCATAGAGGGAAAATGAAATGTGTTTGTGGTCTGAATTTTGCTACGAAAGTCTGTTGTTTGTGAAGGAAACATAGATGTGTGCCTTTTTTTTCATCTTGGACAGGAACAGAAAGGCCCAACTTTGAAAAATTATGTGAGGAAAAAGTTGGATTCCTTCTAGCAAATGCCATTGAAACCTGAGGGACTTTGGAGTGATTAATTTGGTTCCCGTCATGTGAAGAATGCAGGATTTGATATATATCTGCTGTGAAATGCCTGCAGCAGAGTGCAGCAATATTCAAGACTGTTTCTGTGTTTCTGCATGTAAACTGCTTCAAGGTGGCTATGAGCTTGTGCACACTGAAAAAAAAACACCTGGATTGCTCTGGCTTGTTGTACCCTTCAGCATTTGGAAGAGGAAATGACGGAAGACTCACTGCCACTTTTACAAGTACAGACAACTGGAACCAGGGATTTCCACGCCAAGATACTCACTATTGTGTGTCTAAGGTGGTCGGTCATAGATTGGACGTAGCACTCACAAACTGTCACTCTGAGAGTGTGAACTGTTTCCTTGCCTCTGCTTGGACACACTTCGCCACTCTCAAAAAGGCGTGGTTTGTTGAATGTCACTTACAGCTCATGCTGGTTCCCATGAGAATAGAAAATTATTACAATTAAGAAAATGAAAATTATGTATGAAAATTAGTCATGGCGAAGTTAGCTCTCTTTCATGATGATGCATGAATGAATGCTTGACTTGTTCTCTTGCATGCACTGTCCATCATACCCCCCCCCCCCCCCCATTTGAATGTGTGCCAGTTGAGACACGCATCCACCCACCCCTCAACCCCCACCCCCATCTCTCCTGGTCTACTCCCATTCAGAAGAATTACATGAGCTAGAATTGCATGTGTACAGCTCTCTTTGTTGATGAAAATTGAATGCACAATAGTGATTTTTTCCAAAACATGTTTGATGTAAGTCATTCAGGTTAATTATGTGCCGATCTCCACCAGGAAAGACCCAAGGAACCTACATGAACGAAGCTTTGTCAACTAGAATCAACGGACAACTCAATTTGTGCAATGTTGTGCAGTCTCAGAAGTTAGGTTATTTGAAATGTGTCAACCTCGCTTGTGTATGGATAACTTTGAGTACAAATTTCAGGACTATAGCTAACTCTATTTGTAAAATTTGGTTGAACATCTTGGCTAACTTGAGTACACATTTTGGGATGGTAGCTAACTTGGTAAAATTTGATTGGACATCTTGGCTAACTTGAGTACAAATTTCAGAACCATAGCTAACTTTATGGGATACATTTGATTGGACATCTTAGCTAACTTGAGTACAAGTTTCAGAACCATAGCTAACTTTATGGTATACATTTGATTGGACATCTTGGCTAGCTTGAGGACAAGTTTTGGGACTGTGGCTAACTTTTTTGATAACATTAGAATGGACACCTTGGTGTGCTCATATGCATGCAATGCTCTATGTCAGGTTATGGGAACCAGTGCCAACCTTCTCTTCATAAAAAACTATATGAGTACACGCTGCAGGATGAAAGGTATTTTTGTTGAAAAGAGTTGTGAATGCATTCCTTAATTTGTACAAATGGAATATGAAGGATTTACTAGTACTTGAGTACAAGTCACAGAATAATAGTCACTTTTTATTTTTGTGTGCTCAAATTTTTAATGCACATTTTAATTACCACAAATGCATGCAGTATGCAGTGGTAGGTCGTTTGAAATGTGTCAGTCTCATATTTGGAGGACTCACATGGGAACAGGTTTTAATATCCACTGGTAATGAAAATCATTTCAAAATCAAATGAACAACATGGCTTATGCCATTCTTACATCTTCTGTTGTAGGAAGCATCTCGGAATCAAACTCTTGAAATATCTGCTCATGTTGCTATGATGGAAGTCCAAATTTTAATCAGGGTAACAGCAACAAGAGGGTGAGCTTTTTTTACTCCAAGTTTAGGACCTTCACAATAACATGTTATTCATAGCAAGTGTGAAGGTTCTTTTTAAATTCATTTGACGTTTCAGGAAAGTTGAAGCCACTTGATTGTGTACAGAAATCCCCTTCCCTGAGCAATCATAGTATGTCTTATGTGTGAGCAAGTCTGGGCTGTGGTAATATTTATGGTGTTCTGACATTTACACTGAAAGTGAGAACCTTTGGTCACACTTGTTAGATTTCTCGAACTTGAAGCTTTTACAACCCCATATTCCCTGTGTGTTTGTGTCTATTTCCATGTCAGTCTGAAATGCTGTCATACATCCTTCCCCTTTCTCCCTGTATGTAATGTATTTCTGTGTAAAGCTATGCTCACTTGCATCACACATTTTTCACTTCATTTGTCAGAAATTATTTTTCCCCCTTGCAGATTTTTTTTGCATGGGCTGCCTTATCGGCATGCAACGGTTTTCTGTTGAATTGATGTGTTCTGCATAATCAGAAAAGCATAGGCGTTACCCTCAGATAAATCCATGGTACAGTCTAAGGGGTCAATGAAACAAATGGAGCCACATGAATTATAATCCTGCCCTCATGCAGTTGAGGATAAGCAGACTTTACTAGCAATCTGGATTATCAGGCATGTCTGGACTTTCAAGCTTGATTATCAAGGTCCAGTGAAAAGCTGGGCTAACAAACTTAACTGTGAGTCTAGACTATCAAATTAGACTGACAAGCTGGACTATCAAAATGTACTAATAAGCTGGACTATCAAGTTTGACTATCAGTCTGGACTATCAAATTAGGCTAACAAGCTGAACTGTCAAGTTTGACTATCTGTCTGGACTATCAAATTAGACTGACAAGCTGGACTATCAAAATGTACTAATAAGCTGGACTATCAAGTTTGACTATCAGTCTGGACTATCAAATTAGACTGACAAGCTGGACTATCAAATTAGGCTAACAAGCTGAACTGTCAAGTTTGACTATCTGTCTGGACTATCAAATTAGACTGACAAGCTGGACTATCAAATTAGACTGACAAGCTGGACTATCAAGTTTGACTATCTGTCTGGACTATCAAATTAGACTGACAAGCTGGACTATCAAGTTTGACTATCTGTCTGGACTATCAAATTAGACTGACAAGCTGGACTATCAAATTAGGCTGACAAGCTGGACTATCAAGTTTGACCATCAGTCTGGACTATCAAATTAGACTGACAAGCTGGACTATCAAGCATGACTCTCTAAGTTGGGTAGCAATATGGACTATCAAGTTTGACTATCAGTTTGGATTATCAAGCTTGGCTATCAGTATAAATTATCAAACTTGGATATCTGTATAGATTATCAAGCATCGCTATCAGTATAGATTTCAAGCTTGGTTATCAGTATGGATTATCAAGTTTGGGTATCAGTATGGTCTTTCAATCCTGATTATCAAACAGAATGCCAAAATGGTCCCTCAAAGCAGGTACAATCAAAAGAAGCGTAGAGTCTTTCTCTAAACTTGCAGTCTGTCTAATTAATTTTCCACATGTTTTTACTCATTTGTTGCTGACAGAAATCCACTGTAGTCGACATATTCATCATGCCCAGCACAAATACTTCTTCTTTGTCAGCTGTGAGTTATGAGCTTGTGCATGTTTGTGCAGAAAGAAAAGCGGAAAGACCACGTTGTAATTAGGTGCAGGCGGGCCACACGTAGGAGGAGAGAGAGGTGCGGACCAACATGCTGGTGGGTCACAGCATCTGATTCAGGGCTGTTATGCTTGACACAGGGCCACAGCATCTGATTCAGGGCTGTTATGCTCGACACAGGGCCACAGCATCTGATTCAGGGCTGTTATGCTCGACACAGGGCCACAGCATCTGATTCAGGGCTGTTATGCTCGACACAGGGCCACAGCATCTGATTCAGGGCTGTTATGCTCGGCACAGGGCCACAGCATCTGATTCAGGGCGGTTATGCTCGACACAGGGCCACTTCGCCTTTCCCACTGCTGCCAATGTAATGTTTTGGACAAAGTCCAGCAAATAATGCCATTGTGCATCATCTTAATGTGTTTTCTTCTCTCTCTCCAAATCTTTGCTGTCTTTCCCACACTTCTGAGACAAGCTTACTAGTATGGCCTGCCTGCCTGCAGAAGTCGCCCCCCAAAGTACTGAAAGCCTTTCATCAGGTGCACTGATTTCGTGGTTGCTCAGGCAGGCACCTCTGATTAACCCTATGAGAGTCAGAGGCCTATTTAACCAATATTACATAAGTGGCAAATGTATGCGTGGGCCAGTCTGAAACACAGATAGGGTTAAACCATGTGTTGTTAACGGTTCAAAGGCTTTGCTGTAATGATCACTGGCTGTGATTATGTTTGTCTCCAATAGATGGAAACCCCATAGAAATGTTCACACTCATATGAGCGCACACACACATGCACAAACATACATACACACACACACACACACACATACACACACACACACACACACACACACATATACACACATACACACACACACACACACACACACACACACACACACACACACACACAATCTGTGGCATGTAGAGAGAAAACAGTATCACTCCTCCCCAGGAATTGTTACTCCACTCACCATCTTGCTTAGCATTCACATCACGGCTCAGTAGTAAGCTGTATTGTTTGTAGTGGCTTGTATGTGCAGCTTAATAACAAGTGCAGAGTGACTGAAGCAATGTGACTGGAAAAAAGAAATCCATATACTTTACTTGCATATTGATCTGTTGAATGTTTCATTCAAGATTAGCATTGTTTATAACAACATACAAATGTATGGTTTATTAACAAGTGCAAAGTTGGTAGCCCTGAAGCAATGTGAATGGAAAAAAGAAATCCATATACTTTACTTGCATATTGATCTGTTGAATGTTTCATTCAAGATTAGCATTGTTTATAACAACATACAAATGTATGGTTTATTAACAAGTGCAAAGTTGGTAGCCCTGAAGCAATGTGACTGGAAAAAAGAAATCCGTATACTTTACTTGCAAATGATCTGTTGAATGTTTCATTCAAGATTAGCATTGTTTATAACAACATACAAATGTATGGTTTATTAACAAGTGCAAAGTTGGTAGCCCTGAAGCAATGTGAATGGAAAAAAGAAATTCTTATATTTTACCTGCATATTGATATGTAGAATGTTTCATTCATGATTAGCATTGTTTATAATGGCATACAAATGTATGGTTTAGTAATTAACTAGTGCAAAGCTGGTAGCTCAGTAGCTAAGTGTCTGAAAAATTGAAATCCCTAAACCTGTATTCTTTGTTTGCATGTCATTCTTTCCATGATCAGGATTGTTTGAAATGGCATACAAATGTATGGTTTATTAATTAACTAGTGCAAAGTTGATTGCTCTGAAGCAAAGTGTCTGAAAAATGGAGATTTCTGTAATTTGCTAGCATCATTCCATTGAATGTCTCAAGCATGATCAGCATGTATATATATGTAAGGCATCTTTACGCATGCAAAGTTGGTAGCTTTGAAGCAAAATGTATTGAAAATGTCATTTCTTTTACTGTGTATTTTGTTCTACTGAAGACTTATCAGCAATCACCAATATTTATCATGGCGTGCATGTATGGCTCACAAACAGGTGCAGAAGTTGATAGCTCTGAAGGAAAATGTCTTGAAAATGCAATTCGTTTTACTTGCCTAATGTACAGTGTTGTTCTATTGAAGACTCGTCATTAATCACTAATCAGCAATGTTTATGATTGCATAAATGTGTGGCTCACAAACAAGTGCCAAGTTGAGTAAATCCTATTCTTTATAACTCACTGCAACATGGGGACAGCAGGTGAGGTCCTATGTAGTAAATCCATCAAGGGTAGAGCAGACTTCCTAGTAGGAAGTTCCTATATAAAATGGATAAATGTCAGTGCAAATTTTCGACTGAAAAAAGTCATCATCAGGCCGAGCAGAAAAGTAACTGTACAGAACAGGCATAAAATGCCAACTGGGCTAAGATTTTTTTAATGTGGCTGCAAGGTGATGAGTAATTTAGTTCTTGAATGTCACAACTGGCAGTTTGTTCTAGTGACTGATAAGTCATCAATGATCAACAACTTTCCAGGTGGCATGCTTGTGTGGCTTGCAAACAGTTGCAATGTTGATGAGTTCAGAGCAATATGACTGAAAAACAAGGGTTGGTCCAGAGTTCCTGAACTGTTATGTCTTTAGCGTGTGGTCCCAACTCTGTAGCAACAGCTTACCTCACGACTGGTGGTCATGTGTTTTAGCACAGGCAAATATGGTTCAAACAATACTCTGGTGCTCTTCAGTTTGTTTTGAGTTGTTTCCCACCTCGACCATGTGTCTGACTTGAAAATGAAGTATACATGTCCTTTATTGATGTGAATCCACTTTTTACAGTAAATATGCTTAGTATATATATACATTATTCATTCAAATCACTGTAATGAGCGATCATTATTGCTATGAAATGGAGTGCTTCTTGATATTCCTTTGGTGTACTAGAAGAAGCTGCTATGTGTAGTTTGTATGCACACACAGCTCAGAACATCATAACATTTGCAAATTGATTAGTTTTAGTCTTGGCTTTTCACCACCATCTTCTGTGCAGAACTGATCGGGACAAATAACTTCTACTGGCTAAGGAAAATCTGCTCAAAGTCTGTGTTTCCCACACTGATATTACCTTACTTTTCCCATGTGAATGGCTTTTGTTTATAATTTGTTACTGATTTGTTGATGTTGTCAGAGTCACAATCTCCAGAGTCATCATCATTTTCATTGCAACTACATGTACCAGGCCTTGCTAATAATGCAATGTCTGCCATAACCACCTCTTCCACTTGCACCATCAGATAGATGGAATTATGAAGCGCAAACTTCAATTTATGACAATGTTGTTTTTTTTAAAGTAAATTGAGGTATCGAATTAAAAGGAGTAGTCTTATAACCAGATACCAGATGTTTACATATTCATTAAAGAGCACAAAACAAATCTTTGGCTTGATAAATTTTTGTTTTTATATACATATGGCCTTAAAACAGAAGATTTTGTTTAGGAGGTTCCAGTGTAATTAAGATATTGGCACCCACCAGCTCCAATCTTGATGTTGTGTCTGAATTGAGAAAAAATAAATCAGCAAAACACTATGGATGCCACCCAAGATCCCATATTTTCAATCTGCAAAATTGTGGATACCTTATCCAAAGAGGGACTTACTGAAACAAATAGGTGTTGTACCAAATAACAGTTTTAAGACCATTTTATGAATTAATAACTAGTGGGACGTAAAGCGGAAGTTTACCCTTCAGCAGTAAGGACTAACAGCAGTTTCAACAGTACTTGGAACTGACTTGTCTGAAGTTGGGATTTTTTTGTGTCCACCTTCCCTCTTTCCCTCCCTCTCTCAGCTGTATGAGGGTGAATTCAGTCGTGCTGGAGTTATGGGATACCCTTTGCACCTCGTATATGAAGATCACTGTACACAGTGAACACCCCAGCCACCAGTGTCAAGCCTTATCAACCTGAAATGCCGCCACTACTGCCCACCACCAAACCTGATTTGAAAATTGCCTGTACATCCTCCACCTTCACGGCTACTGCCACCACCATGACTGAATTGAAACTACCACTATGATTACCACCTCCACCACAACTGCCACAACTGCCACCACTACTATCACTACCAGACTTAAACCACCACTACCACCTCCACCACAACTGCCACCACTACCATCACCACCACAACTGCCACCACTACCATCACCACCAGACTTAAACCACCACTACCACCTCCACCACAACTGCCACCACTACCATCACCACCACAACTGCCACCACTACCATCACCACCAGACTTAAACCACCACTACCACCTCCACCACAACTGCCACCACTACCACCTTCACCACAACTGCCACCACTACCATCACCACCAGACTTAAACCACCACTACCACCTCCACCACAACTGCCACCACTACCATCACCACCAGACTTAAACCACCACTACCACCTCCACCACAACTGCCACCATTACTATCACTACCAGGCTTAAACCACCACTACCATCTCCACCACAGCTGCCACCACTACCACCACTACCAGACTTAAACCACCACTACCACCTCGTCACTACTGCTACCACTACTATCACCACCACACTTAAACTATCAATACCACTTCCACCACAACTGCTACTACTACTATCACCACCAGACTTAAATATCAATACCACTTCCACCACAACTGCTACTACTACTATTGCTACCAGACTTAAACCACCTCTACCACCTTCACCACAACTGCCACCACTACCATCACCACCAGACTTAAACCACCACTACCACCTTCACCACAACTGCTACCACTACCACCACTACCAGACTTAAACCACCACTACCACCTCCACCACAACTGCTACCACTACCATCACCACCAGACTTAAACCACCACTACCACCTCCACCACAGCTGCCACCACTACCATCACCACCAGACTTAAACCATCACTACCACCTCTGCCACAACTGCCACCACTACCATCACCACCAGACTTAAACCACCACTACCACCTCCGCCATAACTGCCACCACTACCATCACCACCAGACTTAAACCACCACTACCACCTCCACCACAACTGCCACCACTACCATCACCACCAGACTTAAACCACCACTACCACCTCTGCCACAACTGCCACCACTACCATCACCACCAGACTTAAACCACCACTACCACCTCCACCACAACTGCTACCACTACCATCACCACCAGACTTAAACCACCACTACCACCCCCACCACAACTGCCACCACTACCATCACCACCAGACTTAGACCACCACTACCACCTCCACCACAACTGCCACCACTACTATCACCACAAGACTTAAGCCACCACTACCATCACCACCAGACTTAAACCACCACTACCACCCCCACCACAACTGCCACCACTACCATCACCACCAGACTTAAACCACCACTACCACCTCCACCACAACTGCCACCACTACTATCACCACAAGACTTAAGCCACCACTACCATCACCACCATAACTGCTACCACTACTATCACCACCAGATTTAAACCACCTCTACCACCTCCACCACAACTGCTACCACTACCATCACCACCAGACTTAAACCACCACTACCACCTCCGCCACAACTGCTACCACTATCATCACCACCAGACTTAAACCACCACTACCACCTCCACCACAACTGCTGCCACTACCATCACCACCAGACTTAAACCACCACTACCACCTCCGCCACAACTGCCACCATTACTATCACTACCAGGCTTAAACCACCACTACCATCTCCACCACAGCTGCCACCACTACCACCACTACCAGACTTAAACCATCACTACCACCTCCGCCACAACTGCTACCACTACCAATACCACCAGACTAAAACCACCACTACCACCTCCGCCACAACTGTCACCACTACCAGCACCACCAGACTTAAGCCACCTCTACCACCTCCACCATAACTGCTACCACTACTATCACCACCAGATTTAAACCACCTCTACCACCTCCACCACAACTGCAACCACTACCATCACCACCAGACTTAAACCACCACTACCACCTCCGCCACAACTGCTACCACTACCATCACCACCAGACTTAAACCACCACTACCACCTCCACCACAACTGCTACCACTACCATCACCACCAGACTTAATCCACCACTACCACCTCCACCATAAGTGCTACTACTACCATCACCACCAGACTTAAACCACCACTACCACCTCCACCACAACTGCTACCACTACCATCACCACCAGACTTAAACCACCTATACCACCTCCACCACAACTGCTACCACTACCATCACCACCAGACTTAAACCACCACTACCACCTCCACCACAACTGCTACCACTACCATCACCACCAGACTTAAACCACCACTACCACCTCCACCACAACTGCTACCACTACTATCACTACCAGATTTAAACCACCACTACCACCTCTGCCACAATTGCTACCACTACTATCACTACCAGATTTAAACCACCACTACCACCTCCACCACAACTGCCACCACTACCAATACCACCAGACTTAAACCACCACTACCACCTCCACCACAACTGCTACCACTACCATCACCACCAGACTTAAACCACCACTACCACCTCTGCCACAACTGCTACCACTACTATCACTACCAGACTTAAACCACCACTACCACCTCCACCACAACTGCTACCACTACTATCACTACCAGATTTAAACCACCACTACCACCTCCACCACAACTGCTACCACTACTATCACCACCAGAATTAAACCACTACTTTCACTTCCCTTATGACTGCAACCACTACTACTCAAGACCCTCTTCAAACCATCAATAATTTGAGTTTACCAACAACCCTTATATCGCTGCACAACGTACATTATGATGGAAATTATCGTCACCATCATCAGTGACATCATACAGTTATCATAATCATTATTATCACCATCACCATCATCACCATCATTATCATTCTCATCATCATCATCATCATCATCATCATCATCATCATCACCATCATCATCATCATCATCATCATCACCATCATCGTCATCATCATCATCATCATCATCATCATCATCATCATCATCATCATCATCATCATCATCATCATCATCATCATCACCATCCCCTTTTTATTATGGCAAATACAGCCACCACCAAATAGTCTTGACTGATATTTAAACCTGAAAAAGTAATTTTTAGTTTTTGTTTTCCTGGGAGAAGGGCCTAATTAGTGGGGAAAATGAATCAATGAAATTTACACTTAACAAACACATAATATTATGTGATTAGCCCACAATGAATGAGAAGTGAGGAAAATGTATTTTGATTTCTTGATTGTTCATTGAAAAATTATGCACGGTAATTTTTGGCAGGAGTTTAGACATATTCAGTGTCTGCACCAAAAAGCAAAATCTGTCCTGCATTGTTCAAAGGATTGCTGAGTTATGGAATGATGCCAATATGCACATTGCCATGAAATGAAGATGGTTACAGTTAAGTATGGACACCACTTGATGCTGAGGTCAGTTTTCAGTGACATGAATTAGAAAGTGATTATATACATTCTTGTGAGAAAAACAAAAATGATATTCATTCATTGCATAATGTTTATATAGGTGTTTGAACCTCTTTTTGTATCAACCTCATATGCATGGTCAAGTTTATGAAACACTTATCAAGACATTTGTACAAGATAATTGTGTACCTAAATATGATACCTTCTCATACCAACGTGATTCTAAATATCTTGTTGCCAAACCACCATTACGAAGTTTTGAAAGCTGCACAAGCATCGCATAGGGCTGGGTAACCTCAATAGACCCCCCCTCATCAGCTGGAACCCTTGGCTGCTGGGCTTTTGGGGCCTGTTCCTGTAGCTCAGCCAGGGGCCTGTTCCTGTAGCTCAGCCAGGGGCCTGCTCCAGTAGCTCAGCCAGGGGCCTGTTCCTGTAGCTCAGCCAGGGGCCTGTTCCTGTAGCTCAGCCAGGGGCCTGTTCCTGTAGCTCAGCCAGGGGCCTGTTCCTGTAGCTCAGCCAGGGGCCTGTTCCTGTAGCTCAGCCAGGGGCCTGTTCCTGTAGCTCAGCCAGGGGCCTGTTCCAGTAGCTCAGCCAGGGGCCTGTTCCAGTAGCACAGCCAGGGGCCTGCTCCAGTAGCTCAGCCAGGGGCCTGTTCCTGTAGCTCAGCCAGGGGCCTGTTCCTGTAGCTCAGCCAGGGGCCTGTTCCTGTAGCTCAGCCAGGGGCCTGTTCCTGTAGCTCAGCCAGGGGCCTGTTCCTGTAGCTCAGCCAGGGGCCTGTTCCTATAGCTCAGCCAGGGACCTGTTCCTGTAGCTCAGCCAGGGGTCTGCTCCAGTTGTTCAGCCAGGGGCCTGCTTCAGTAGCTCACCCAGGGGCCTGTTCCTGTAGCTCAGCTAGGGGCCTGTTCCTGTAGCTCAGCCAGGGGCAGCCCCAAGCAGCCAAAGAGGCTACCAGGGGGCGTTGGGACAAAGTTACATGGGTTTACCTCGGTGTGGAAACTCTTATACTGCCATTCATGTTTTTGTCATGTGTGTGATGATAAGGCCATGATCGTCAGTATTACACTCCATGTCAAGCTCGCAACAGCTGTTTTCCGTTAGTGATCTTCGCTAAGAGGGATGACAGCTTTAAAAAAATATATGCGAAGAATGTACTACAGAAAAAGATGTGTGTATAAGATATATTTTTCTCTAAAAGCAAAATGTGAAAGCTAGTTCTTTGGGTTGATTTTATGTTTAAAATGTATCTCTCATTTAAGAGTAGTCATGATTTCATGCTGTATTATATATATTCACTAATGTTACCAATTGCTACATCCAACTCAATCCTTTTACATCAGAGCACATTCAAAAGAGAATTCGAAAAATGAAGGAAAGTAGTCACCCTTATTGAGACAGGCGGATGCTTCAGAAATAATTTCTAAACCAGCTATATCGTAGTAGTCAAATTATAGATCTCAAGTTTATATGACTTCGACATGCATTTGAACAGATGCATGAGAACTTATGAAAATAATTCACTTTGCCTAATTGCCCTCAACTCACCATGGTTCACCACCCACCCACCCTCCTCTCTCTCTCTCTCTCTCTCTCTCTCTCTCTCTCTCTCTCTCTCTCTCTCTCTCTCTCTCTCTCTCCCTCTCCTCTCTTCTAGAAACATCTGGATTTTAAGCGTTTTGCTTTGTCGTGTCTTGTATGAATAATGTCTGCACTACTAAAAAAAAAAGTGCAGCTGAATAATTATCACTGTTTGCATGTATACAAATATGACGGCTTATGCATGCATGCAAGCGATTCCGTGTAATCCAGCGTGTGTGTGCGGGTGAACGTTTGCATGCGCTGGTGTTCATGCATGAGTATGTGCGCATGCGTGCGCGTGCTTGGCCGCGTACACTTCTTGGCGCTGATGCCTGTGAAAGAGAGGAATTGAAAGACTTCCCAAACGGTCTTTCATGGAAAATGGCTTCGCAGACTTTGGTCTTCATCATGCGATTGCACTTACTATACACGTTGCTGCAATCACCATGAACTTTATAACGTACAGCTGTAGCTATCTCACACCGTGTCACAGGAGCGGATCAGTTCATTTTGGGGGGAGGGTTTCCAAACTTTTTTAAGAGCGGGGGGGGAGGGGGGGGGTTACAGGGCTCACCGAAAACGTGGATAGCGCGGGGGGGGGGGGGGGGGGCGATGGGCGTCGGGGGGGAGGAGAAGGTCGACCCTATTGGAGCGCTTGGAGCTCAGCCGACACGTGAAAGCTGAGGTGTGTGTGTGTGTGTGTGTGTGTGTGTGTGTGTGTGTGTGTGATACGACCCTATAGGGGCGCTTGGTGCTCAGCCGAAACGTGAAAGCGGGGGGTGTGGGGGGGGGGGGAGGTTTTCACTGCAAAATGTTCCAATCTGGCGCATTCTGATGGTAATCATTACCACTATCAGGCAGCACATTTTGTTACTAATTTAAATTTTTTTAAAATTCTGTTGGGGGGTGGGGGTGGTGGTGGTTCACGGGAAAACCCCGGCCCCCCCCCCCCCCCCCCCCCGCCCCCCCCCCCCCCTCGTCCGCCTATGGTGTCATATCGATATCAAGCAGCGTTAACTGTCGCCATTTGCTTTTTTGCAGTTTTTGTATTGTCCCACTTTCTATTGAGAAAATCTGCTTCATTTTTTGTTTCGCGTAATGCAGTGGCTCATATGACTGTTTTCTCTGTCTTGATTCAATGCATCAGCAGGATGTACGGTCAAAATGAATAATCATAAGGTGTTTCCCCGTGTTGAAATAAAAAAGAGAAAAGAAGATAATGATATTCGCCATTGCAAATAACCTTTTGATGATGCCTTAGTACCTCATTCCATGCTATTGGGGTGTAGCAGAACCGTGAAGGCCACAACACAAGCTGTGGATAAGGTAACACGAAAAATGGGGTCACTGAGTTGGGCTGAACTTTTGCTTTTTTAATAAGAGGCCAGATTGAACATCAGCCAAACTTTATTTCACGGAAAACATTTTTTTTTAAAATAATAAAAGTGAATTCCATGAGTGCTCGTATGGTTAGCAAGATGGGACAGCACGCAGTTCGTCGTGTACCGTCCTTTTCTTTCTCTTTTGTTTTCCTTCCTAATTAAAAAAAAGTTTATGGTCGACAGAAACAAATTACCGTAACCACAACTTTTGTAAATGTCTGCCTAATGTTATAATGAGATGTGACCATATCTTGCCATCTGTCCACTCTCACTCGATACATAGAGCCTTAACCTCACGCCGCCACCCCCACCCCCCACCCCCCCACCCTCTCCCTTCCCCACCTCGATCTGCATCCCTCAACCCCCCACCCCCACCCCCTCCCGACCTCCCAACTTTTGCCCCACCTCCACCTCTAACCCCAACCTCTCCTGTATTTGTTTGTTTTGAGAAGACATTCCCACACCCTCCCCGCCCCTTACCAACACCCTTTCCATTACTTTTAAATGATTTTTAAAAATACGTATTCCCTACCTGAGAGTTTTGCATTATGTACTTTTTTTAATAAAGAAAATGCAACTGCTATTGTGAGCTATTCCACTCCCTCTCCGCCCCCGTCCCCCCCTGTCCCCCCCGTCCCCCCGTCCCACCCACCCCCCCTCCGTCGCCCCCGTCCCCCTCTGACCCCTCCCGTCCCGCCCCCCCCCCCCCCCCCCCCCCCCCCAGTTAATGTTTTATCATGCAGCTGTTCGTCTGTTTCAACATGTAGAGAGAGGGACCGTATTCATGGAGTGTTACAAAAAGAGCTACTACCGCCTTAACCCGACCAACAAGTCATTTGTGTTGTATTTTGAAATAATGAAATCCCAGAGCAAATCAAGAAATAAAGTGACAATCGTTTAGCGATAGCTTTCCCATAAGACAATTTTCTTTGATATTTGCTGGGGGGGGGGGGGGGGGGGGGGGGGGGGGGGGGGCGGGCATTTCTGCGTCCTCGTTGGAAATATGACACACTTCAAACCCACGTGTTCAATGACAAGCGCTGCCCCTAGCTGGCACAGGGATCTCGGATGCCAGGGACGCGTTGCTTAGCCTACCTAGCTGGCACAGGGATTTCGGATGCCAAGGATGCGTTGCTTAGCCTACCTAGCTGGCACAGGGATTTCGGATGCCAGGGACGCGTTGCTTAGCCTACCTAGCTGGCACAGGGATTTCGGATGCCAAGGACGCGTTGCTTAGCCTACCTAGCTGGCACAGGGATTTCGGATGCCAGGGACGCGTTGCTTAGCCTACCTAGCTGGCAAGTAATAGGCCGGTGTCAACACGTGCCAACATTTGACTGCTTTAACGCCTGCTTTCAACATTTGACACATGTTGACACCGACCGACCTATTCCTCGCAAGATCCTGCAAGGTTTCTTGCGTAAGCAACGCGCCTCTGTCCTCAGGTAATCCGGACGTTGCCTTCGTAAGTGCCATATTCACTCACAGCAGGTAGACAACGGAAGTGGCGTGCTCGTGCTCTTTCAGCGAGCTCACAGCGGAGTATGAACTGTCAATACCGTGCTCAGTTGTGTGACCGGACTTTCTTTGCATTTTGCACCGATCATAGAACCGTGCGTGCGTCAGACCTACATACCCGCCTCGCCCTCTTTTCTCTCTCTTTGTTTTGAAATCTGGAGAGATTGTGCTTGCACCTTTCTTTCACCTTCATTACAGCATTGGATTGAGACGCACGTTCGTTTATAGGTTGTTTGGTTACTGGTTGGTTGGTTACCGGTTGGTTGGTGGTTGG
>JAWQFJ010000504.1:0-17500 GCA_034096865.1 Theodoxus fluviatilis
TTTTCTCTGAAACTGGAGAGTTTGAGACCAGAAGGCTGCACTTGTTTCTCCTTGACTACTGGTACTGGCCATACAAGTGTGAGAGTGTCAGTGCTGATTGTGTGTGATGACATGTACATATGGAAGTGTATGCTGAGGCCTTTGAGTGTGTGTACAGTGGAGAAAGCCACACAGTGGTCTGTACACAGTGATGCCTCTTGTGGTCAGCTTGACCACTCCACTGGACTACAGGACAGCCAAGGACAAGCTGTAGATGTGGATTTCTAGAGAAGTGGTGCAAAGTTGATGTTTTAAAGACCAGTATATTGAAGTCCATAGATGTATTTACCCATATGCTTATTACATGATTCCTTGGTGACATACAGGAGTGCTGTTCTTTTGTGAGCATTTCTTGTTTAGTGAGGAATGCATGGCAAGTGCAAATCACCCAACAGTCAGAATGGGTGTATATCCTTGTAAGCTGCCACCTGCTGCAAAGATATATTTCTGTACATGTGTTTTGCGTATTTGTTTGTTTGTTTGTTTTTAACTTGAAAAGGATTAGTTTGGTAGTATGGGTTTCAAATGTCCGTGATATGTCAATAGTTGCATATCCATATTGTGTTTAAAAAAAATTCTTTAAGCAAATTACTAACTGACAACTTCGATGACAATGCAGTGACCATGGGTTAAGGCATTGCTGAGGCTTGCTGAAGTAGTTGTGTCTGGTTTGGCTCTAATGAATGAGACCCATGACAGAATGTCTGGTCCTGTCTTGGTGTCCTTTGCACTGAAGTCCAGCGGACAGAATACATTTACGAGGCATGATTGTGAGTGGTAATAGAGACCAAAGTTGTGGTGAACTCTCTCTTTCTCTCTCTCTCTCTCTCACTGTTAGTGTTACATTAACTCTTGCCGAGGTCATTGTTCTTAGTTATAAACCCAAATTTTTTCCGTCCCAGGGATAGAACCAGACCTGCACCTTGCCCACCTTGAAAGTTAAGAGTATGCTCCCCTGTTTTCCCCTGTCTAAAGACAGAGATTCAACAAGACTGTGGAAGCTGGGAGGCTGACCATGCACTCATGCAAGACACCAGCAAGGGTGTAAATGCCGATGTTTACTACGTAACAAAGATGGTGAAAATGTATCAGGAGGTGTTGTGGGGGGGGGGGGGGGGGGGGGGGACCCTGTGTTGTTTTTTTTAAATTAATATGTACAACACATGGTTCCCAAATGTTGTATGGTAACTTGGAGAACACAAAGTGCATGAGAAGTATATTGTTTTCCATATAGGCACATAATGAGACTATCTTCAGGCAATGTGAAAATAATGGTAAAACTGGAAATTATTTTGTATTTATAATTGAGCTTGACCTGTTAACAATGCTACACATCTCTAATAATTTGTTGTTGTTGACAATTTGTCAATAAAAGGAGAATAAAATTAGAAAGACAGAGTTTGTTTTTATGTTGATTTTGTTTTGTTTTCTGAACATTTTATCAATATCTTGTGTTTGTGTAAGTTGTACTGCTTAGAAGCTATAATGGATACAAGTGAGATGGTGCAGATATCTGCATTCTCATTTTTCTCAGAAAGGGTTGGGTGACATCCTGTGAAAAGATTGATTTCCGGTCTACCATGTGAGTGCCTGTGTGTGTGTGTACTGTATTCCAGCCTGGGTTGTGTGGCACTTGAGCTGTCTTAGAAGCGCTTTCATGGAGTGTGTCTTGCTTGTCTTGGCCTGGGTTGGCCTGTATACATGACGTGAACTACCTCTCTCTCATGCATACACATGCATGCACATACACACACACACACACACTGCATTTCTATATTCTATGAACTAAAAAAAAATACAAATTCAATCATGCATACTTACTTGTGCAAACACTTTATTCTAGTTGTTGAATACACATTGCAAAACATATACTGATGAAGAAATACATTTAACCATGGATTAGTATTATTATTCTGTTAATACCATTGACAAAGTCAGTTTGTTAGTTTGATTAATTCTTCTTGTTTCTCTGTGAAATACCAACCCTTACTAACCCACAAAGGAATGTGTGCTACTGGAACAACCCCAATAACAACTGAAAATTGGGAAATCGGATTGTGCTTATTAATGAAAACGGATCAAAATGGCCAATTCCAATTCCTGCTTGTGAATCATCTCCTTTCCTCTGGAAGATGTCCATCAGCACAAACACCATTCAATGCATGGATTTACAAAACTTGCAAAGCATCAAGGGATGGAAAATACCAATACGCCTATGACAGCAAATCCAGGGGGATCTGACTTTTGTCACTGAACTTGTCTGTCATCGTCCCTTACATTCAACATCAAATCATTACACAGCACAGAGAAATGCTTGTAGATAAAAACAGCTACAGCAGCCGTCAGAAGTGAGAAACAGAACTACATATCGCACACTTAAACACAGACACACTCACACAGACACACTCACACATCTCTCTCACTCAGCCACTACTTTCATCCTTGTTACTACTCCCCCTGTGGGTTGGGGGTAAGAATTGACCCATCTTGTCTCCCTAAGAGATTCATTAGAGGCGAATAACTAGGGACACCATGACTTGAATTTCGTTTACTCGGAACTGATCTAGGGATTTTTGTACTTAATGGCCTTATATAGCCTACAAAGGCTGCTAGGCTGTAAAACACCATCCACCCATCCTTGTTATCACTCATAGCTATATCTCTTTCCTGTTCTGAGTCAACTGGGCTTGAGTGCTCAGTATGGGGGAATGGGACTCTAGCATTCATTCGACATTCCACCATTTCATGCAAAGGACACCAGGACAGGACCAGACATTCTGTCATGGGTCTCATTCAGTAGAGCCAAACCAGACACAACTACTTCAGCAAGCCTCAGCAATGCCCCAACCCATGGTCACTGCATTGCCATCTAAGTTGTGAGTGAGAGATTTGCTTCAAAGAAATGTACAAAACACAATACAGAAATGCAACTACTGACATATTGTGGACATTTCAAATCCATTGATTGTATATACCATCCACCATGCTCATACTATGAGGAGTATCAGAAGCACATCACAAACCATGAGGTGTACCTGAGGCACACACTGAGTACAGCACACAGCCAGAGCTCCTCAGTGTTGCCCTCTTCAACTGGAAGCCTGGCTGCTGGGCTTTCAGGGCCTGCTCCAGTGGCTCAGCCAGGGGCACACCCAAGCAGCCAAACAGGCTTGACATAAAAAAAACCCAACCAACTCACATAGAGAGCTCTTTGCAGTATGTGCCAGTATACAATATAACATCACCATTCACATTGTTAACTATCAGGTAATTTCCACTTGCCAATTATTCCTCTCTGTCACACATGCACGCGCACGCATGCACCCACACACAAAAATGTACACAAAGGAACGGTGCTACCAACTGATTATGTGATGAACATTCAGGCAATATCTAATGGTAAACAAGAAGCAACAACAACACACACAGACACTCACAAAAATCACAGGATGATTTTCTTTAGTTCCACACAAAAAACCCACCAAATACACTGTACAGTATAATGACTCCAGTCAAAGATACATGATGCAATCACTGTATCATGTGGATATTCATGAACAATTCATAACCAAAAAATCCATTAAGGTAAGATTAACATCCATGGAAATCCACATAGAGTCTTATGAATAGCAATTTTCTTCACTTCTCTTTGAATCCACACCTACAGCTTGTCCTTGGCTGTCCTGTAGTCCAGTGGAGGTGTCAAGCTGACCACAAGAGGCATCACTGTGTACAGGTCATTGGCTTTCTCCACTGTACACACACTCAAAGGCCTCAGCATACACTTCCATATATGTACATGGTCTACTAGACTTTCGAATTGGGACAATTCGAGTCACGGAGCGTTTCCGTGGGAGTAGGATCATGGACGCTAGCGCACTCGCCTGCCCGTCGCAGCGAGACCGCGCAGCTCATTGTTGCTAGGGTAAGCAACGGAAAGCTGTGAGAAGCGAATTGGTTCGCTTGTCTGGACGAGGCATCTCACACCTATTCTGACTGAGAGGGGAATCCTACTGGGTCGGGACCTGGATGTCCGACCGCCGACTGACCTGGGGCCTGGAGCTGTCTGTCGGAAACCTCGAGCGGGAGAGAGGGGACCGGTGTACCTGCCCGCGAGCCACAACGGAAGATGCGCACGGGCGCATCTTCATTCCTGTCTACTACCCGAGTTCGTCTACGGAGGACTGTCACTCCTGGAACTAGTCTTAGCGCGGTGCTAGAAGACTGTGAGTACTTTCTGTGTGCTAGAGAAAGTCAGGGTAGGGTTGTGTGCTGTGAGTTTTATGAGGTTGTATTCTGGATGTGCGTTTCTGGACTTCGTTCACGGTAAGAAACCACATGCTTTCTCCGCTATCTTTTGTGAATCTCATTCATGACTGCCAGGGGGGACTGGGCATGTTAATGAGGGGAGAAAGGGGAGCGCTAGGGGAAGCGCGTCGAGTCTGAACTCTGAACTATCTCGCTTTGACTTGTGTGACGTAGCGGCGGAAGCTAGCGTCAGCAAGGGGAAGGGGGTAGCTTCGGAGGGGGTTTGACTATATTGGACTTGGACTCGGTGATTTGACTTGGCTTGTTGTGGGGAAATTTGCCAAGGGAGAGCTTGATGGAAAGTGGGAAGTCTTTCATCTGAATTTGTAATATTTAATGCTCTGTTTGGGTTTGAAGAGTTTAATTGATTTAACGTTTTACGTTAAACGTCCTGCGGCGGACGGATGCAACTTCTCTGGGTAAAGAAGTGTGTTGTGAAATTTCTCTTGGTGGGATTTTTCAGTAGTTCTGTGTGAGGCGAACAGAACGAGTGGTTGGAAAGGGGAACCTTGGGGAGTATTTCTGAATAAATTCTGGGTTCTGGTGTTCCTGTGGGGGAACGTGAGGAAAGTGTTTGGAGTCACGTTGTTAGCATTTTTGGTTGCCGGCAACGTAGAGATGTTTATATGTGTATAGCTTTTTGGCCATGCTTGAGTTGTGTACTACCTTGCTTAGCGTGGTCCATTCTGCTTGTTGTTTGGGGTTTTCTCATCTTTGTTGACAGCGGAAGTACGTCGCCATCTTGGACACCTCTGTTGACATTGTTTGTTTTGTTGACCCACCTTGTTGATTGCATTCTTGCGTGCTCACTCTGGCGGTCCCAGTACAGCGAGAGTGAGCCCCTTTCTGTAATTAAACATTGTTGTATCATGTGCCCGATTCAGTGGTCCTTCTTCACTTGTTTATTTAAACATTGTTTGCTTGTTTGTGGTGTCCCCCCAAGGAGTGGTGGTCAGGTTTAGTTGTAAACCTCATCGTTCTAACAGCCCCTCCCCTCTCGGGCGATTACCTCGACCCTTGAGGGTGAGTCTCCTTCACCATCTATAAAGCTAGAACGCGACAACATGTCATCACACACAATCAGCACTGACACTCTCACACTTGTATGGCCAGTACCAGTAGTCAAGGAGAAACAAGTGCAGCCTTCTGGTCTCAAACTCTCCAGTTGTCCAGGAGAATGGTCAAGGGGAGGAAAAATGCTACCACTGTGTAGAGGCGATGACACACTTGTATCTAGCAAAATGACATATTCATGGATCAAAACCTTTTGGACAACAAGAAGGGCAAAGCCCATACGACTCACATGCTTGACCTTGACCTTTACATGACCTTGACCTTCAGGTGACCCTCAAGGTCAAGGTCAAACAACTAAACCTAGCAATGACATCATACCCTAAGAACTGCTTTACACATTTTTCCTACCAAAATACATGTGACCTTGACCCAGGTCAAGGTCATCCAAGGTCATGCAACACAAAGCTGTTAATTCAAGACATAGGAAGCACAATGGCGCTTATTGGCACTTTCTACCATGAGATATGGTCACTTTTAGTGGTTCACTTCCCCATTTTGGTCACATTTCATAAGGGTCAAAGTGACCTTGACCTTGATTATATGTGACTAAATGTGTCTAATGATGAAAGTATAACATGTGCCCCACATAATTATTAAGTTTGAAACAGTTATCTTCCATAGTTCAGGGTCAAGGTCACTTCAAAATATGTATACAATCCAACTTTGAAGAGCTCCTGTGACCTTGACATTGAAGCAAGGTCAACCAAACTGGTATCAAAAGATAGGACTTACTTTGCCCTATACACCATATATAGGTGAGGTATCCAATCTCACAAACTTCAGAGAAAATTGAGAAAATGTGAAAAATGGCTGTTTTTAGACAACATTTATGGCCCCTGCGACCTTGACCTTGAAGCAAGGTCAAGTCACTATGTATGTTTTTTGAGGCCTTGTCATCATACACCATCATGCCACATTTGGTATTGATAGACTCAATAGTCTCCAAGAAAAATCCAACGTTAAAGTTTTCGGACGCCCGGACACCCGGAAAGACGAAACGGGTGAGTACATAGACTCACTTTTGCTTCGCATGTGAGTAAAAAAATGCAATGTCAGATTTTTTTATACAAAGACATGATTTTTTTCTTATGACCAAGCAGTCCTGTGCTCAAGATGACCAACACAGTTAGGCTCTGCAGGTCATCAAACACAGCCATGGAGCCAACTTTCACACACACCACTTAACACACAGTCTTAGAGAAATTGGCAGAACTCACATGTTGGCCTTTTCTAGCCAGTTCTGTACTTACAATGGGGAAACTTTTACTTCCTTGAACTTTTGTGAACAGTTTTTAGGTGTTTCTGCAGGTTGACTTTCTGACCAGCTTTGTACTGACAATAGGGACAGGCATATTTCCTTAAACCTTGATGGACTGTTTCTATGTGTTTCTGTAGGTTACCTGAATAACCAGCTTTGTATTGACAATGAGGACACGCGTACTTCCCTGAGTTACAGTGGACTGCCTCAACATGTTTCAGTAGGGTGCCTTTCAGACCAGCTCTGTACTGACAATGGGGGCATTGATACTTCCTTAATCTTTCATGGACAGCATCTATGTGTTCCTCGAGGTTGACTTTCTGGCTAGCTCTGTACTGGCAATGGGGACAGGAGTACTTCCTTAGACCTTGATGGACTGATTCTATGTGTCTCTGTAGGTGACTTTTTTTACCAGCTCTGTACTCACAGTTGGGACAAGGGAACTTTCTTGAACCTTCATGGACTGTCTTTATGTGATCTTGCAAGTTGCATGTGTGACCAGTTCTGTACTGGCAATGGGGACAGGGGTACTTCCTTATACCTTCATGTACAGTTTCTATGTGCTCCTGCAGGTTGACTTTCTGACCAGCTTTGTACTGGCAATGGGGACATTGATACTTCCTTACACCTTCATGGACTGTATCTATGTGTGTCTGGAGGTTGCCTTTCTGACCAGCTTTGTACTNNNCCCTAGGACATCCTGCTCAGGTAGTCTGCCCCAACATTCTCCCTTCCAGGAATGACCCCCCCAGTTGAAACAACGCCTGAATCGCAGAAGTTCAACCCAGACGAGAAGTCCACCTTCCTGACCGAACTACAGAAGCTTGGGGGTCCAGACGGCCGCAGCTGCAATCCAGTCTGACTCCTCCCGTCGCTGGGCCCCCTACCCTGACATGCGTCGCAGGACGCGCAAAACCTCTTTACGTCTACACAAAGGCCCGGCCAGTAGAAAGTCTTCCATACTTTCTTCCTGGTTGCCCTGACCCCGAGGTGCCCAGTCATAGGCGGATCATGAGCCCACTTCAGCACTTCCCGTCGCAGCTGCTTGGGAACGACCAACTGATGGTAGGACCCAGATGGCCCTGAAAACACCCTATGATAGAGAGTCCCCTTCCTCACGAAACTGATCGTACCTACACCAGAGACTACCTGCTTCCCAGTCCGGGCATATTCGCGGACCCTTTCCAGAGTCTCATCCCCAGACTGCATCTCGGCCACCTCTTCCGGCCCTGTCTGTCCAATTAACGGCCCAGCTACCACAACGGGTTCGCCGGCCCCCTGCTTCTTGCGCGCCTGCGCCCTCGTTTCCGTGGTGCCCGCTTCGGGATCCCTGCTGTATACCGGGACCTTAATCACTCGCCCATCTTCCAACTCTACCTCGTTCCCTATGATGACTGGGAGCAAGGGGTTTTTCATTACGAGGCCTACTGCCTTTCCTGTGAAGAATGGTGAGACCATATCAACCACAGCCATGTCACAGGCAGTCTGGTAATTTGTGGAGGCCAACGTCACGTACTGCTTCCTACCAGTCAACGCGCTAGGATGGACAAGTTGCGAGTCGACTATGAGAGCATCTGACCCCGTATCTCTCAGAGCAGGCACCTCAGCCCCATTCAGCCGGACCATACATCGCGGCTCAAACGGTCTCTGGCAACACGACTCGCACAGTGAAGGCACCCTGCCTGGGACGACTTTCCCTGGGGAACTCGCGACCCCACCCATTGGTGACCTAACGACCATCCCCACTCGCTTGCAGTCCTTCTTCAGATGTCCCTTCCGGAAACATCTGAAGCACAACCCTTTCTCTTTCGCCTCTCGGATGCTACCCTGGGAGCTAGAAATCTTATTCTCACCACCTTTCTCTTCTTCCCCGAACCTCTTTTCGATGGGCTGGCATTGGGGGACAAGAACTGGGACTTCTTTACAGATCTCTTTGCCTCAATCACTATGTCTGCCGCCTCAGCAGCTTCCACCACGCTTGCGGGCTTCCTCTCCCTGACCTTTATCACTAGATCGGGAGACAACGTCTCCATTAGCTGTTCCGTCACCATCACATCCACTAGGTCTTGAGGATCATCAAAGTTCTTCTGTGAGAGGCAAACCCACTTGTGAAAGTAGCTCTTGATTCTCACCACAAACTGGGCAAAGGACTCCCCTAACTCCTTCCTCGCCTCCCGGAACTTTCTCCTGTATCCTTCTGCCGTGAGGTTGAAACGTTTCAATAGGGCGTCCCGGAACCTATCATAGTTCCCCGCTTCTTCGGCTGGGAGTGTGAAATACAACGACCTAGCTGTACCTCTGAGCTGAGGTAAAATACGTGCTACCCACGTTTCCCTCTTCCACCCCTGAGTGTCAGCTATCTGCTCAAACTGGCTGAGATACTCATCAATGTTGTCACTCTCTTCTAATACCGGAATCTTCACTCCCTTAATAGTCTTTTCCTCCCTCTCTACTCTAGCTTTTTCTCTCTTCTCTTCTCTTTCTTCGCGGCGCTTCCGCTCCTCCTCCTCCTTCTTCTCCTTCTCCTCTTCTTTCTTCTCGCGACGCTTCCGCTCCTCCCTTTCTTCCTTACGCTGCTCTTCCTCCTTCTCCTCACGACGCTTCCGCTCCTCCTCCTCCTTCTTCTCCTTCTCCTCTTCTTTCTTCTCGCGACGCTTCCGCTCCTCCCTTTCTTCCTTACGCTGCTCTTCCTCCTTCTCCTCACGCCGCTTCCGCTCCTCCTCCTCCTTCTTCTCCTTCTCCTCTTCTTTCTTCTCGCGACGCTTCCGCTCTTCCCTTTCTTCCTTACGCTGCTCTTCCTCCTTCTCCTCACGACGCTTCCGCTCCTCCTCCTCCTTCATCTCACGACGCTTCCGCTCCTCCCTCTCCATCTGCAACAACTGTAGAAGCATACTACTAGTGTCTACTCCAGGTGAGAGCAACCCTGGAATTTCCCCCTCGTATTCGTCACCCTCCCCTGGAGGTACCCCCAACCCTGCTTCAGCTTGGCCGGGCGTGAGGTAACCGCCCCTCTGTCGCACCGCAAAATCAAATGGCTTACCTCGACCGCGCCCCCTCCTCGACGAAGATGGTGACTTACGCCTACCACGAGGTGTAGCTTCAACCAGCGATCGAAGCACCCCTTCCCCCTGCCCATGCTCCACATGACCTTCCTCGGTCTGACTTGCCGCTGCTTTCTCCGCCATTGCCTTGGACCGGGTCAACATGGGCGCCGAACAGCCAAAACCTTACTACTTTCAGAACCCCGAGCAGTCTTTCCTGAAAATACTTTTGGTTAAAAAAAAATTAGACCACTCCTACTTTATGCTTCAGGCATGACTGGGAACACTCACCAACATGAAACAACACAAAGACAACCAATGACCACACAAAACACCCTATTACCCTGAATTATACAACAAAACAAATAGAGTTCCTGAGCGAAATGAAATTTGGCATATCCCTAGACGAGCCCCCAATGTCGCGCCCACACCCGTTGGGTAGGACCTTAACCTCTCATGCAGAGGGAGTCAGGAACTCACAGACAACTTTTATAACAAACACATATTTATTAATCCCTTGCCCACCCCGCAGAATAAATGAAATGGGAATGAAAGTGATTAATGATAATGATTCCTAGATGATTCATAAACCCCACCATATGCAAATACAAAACTCCACTGTTGTTCACAACTGTCCAGCATGCAAATACAAACCCTCACTGTTGTTCACAAATGTCCAGCATGCAAATACAAAACCCCACTGTTGTTCACAACTGTCCAGCATGCAAATACAAACCCTCACTGTTGTTCGCAAATGTCCAGCATGCAAATACAAAACCCCACTGTTGTTCACAACTGTCCAGCATGCAAATACAAACCCTCACTGTTGTTCACAAATGTCCAGCATGCAAATACAAAACCCCACTGTTGTTCACAACTGTCCAGCATGCAACTACAAAACCTCACTGTTGTTCGCAAATGTCCAGCATGCAAATACAAAACCCCACTGTTGTTCACAACTGTCCAAACTCTGTCTCTTCAACTGTCCTGCTCGTCTTTCAGTTCCAAAACATCTTCCACTGTCAAACTTATCTCTTGAACTCTCCAACTCTCGACGTAATCCGGAACGTCAACTTCTCCTCTGGACCAGGTGGCCCAGGTTGATGAGATGCAATGGGTACTTTGGAGAGTGACGACGGCGATGGGGAGCAGCGGAGATTTTCGGACGATGACTGATATGAAGACAAATCACACAGGCCTGAACGGCCCGAATTAGCTTACATGGCATAACAACATGCAAATAAAAAAAAAAAAAACAACCACGACTCTATCATGAATCATGACATGATGCAAATGAGGCGAGAATGGAAAACACGGCAATGAATGAAAAGAACCACCCCGTTCCAAAAATCCCACTGCCTATTCCAACTTCCCACCCACCCCTAGCACAACAAACCAACAACCTAGTGAAAAACTTACACAACGATATTCACACACAACTAATACTTACATGGAAGAAACTCGGTTCCTCCCCTGGTGCTGATTCTGATCGGCTTGCCGACAACGACAATAAAGTCGCCAAATCTTTTCCCCGGGCTGACAGAGGCCAAGCCACGCTCTGGGCCGACAGAAGTCGAGCCACTCTAGGTTCGTTGGCACGTACCGCTCAAACGGTCCTGCCAAATCCCTTCTCAAAACCGACTGAACCCCGTGACGTCGACTCGAAGCTGATGACGTCACAATTTCCCGATTCTCCAAAAAGAGAGAAAGAGAGAAACAAAAACCCAACAAGGACAAGAATCGCACACACAAGTACATGAACGATAAAATTAACCTTTAATACCCAACCTGCTCGCGACATATCCCCCCCCTTAAAACAAAACTACCAGTTTTGTAACAAACCCGGAGCAGAGAAGGTTGCATAGAACACCACAGAACCCCCTAGGACATCCTGCTCAGGTAGTCTGCCCCAACATTCTCCCTTCCAGGAATGACCCCCCAGTTGAAACAACGCCTGAATCGCAGAAGTTCAACCCAGACGAGAAGTCCACCTTCCTGACCGAACTACAGAAGCTTGGGGGTCCAGACGGCCGCAGCTGCAATCCAGTCTGACTCCTCCCGTCGCTGGGCCCCCTACCCTGACATGCGTCGCAGGACGCGCAAAACCTCTTTACGTCTACACAAAGGCCCGGCCAGTAGAAAGTCTTCCATACTTTCTTCCTGGTTGCCCTGACCCCGAGGTGCCCAGTCATAGGCGGATCATGAGCCCACTTCAGCACTTCCCGTCGCAGCTGCTTGGGAACGACCAACTGATGGTAGGACCCAGATGGCCCTGAAAACACCCTATGATAGAGAGTCCCCTTCCTCACGAAACTGATCGTACCTACACCAGAGACTACCTGCTTCCCAGTCCGGGCATATTCGCGGACCCTTTCCAGAGTCTCATCCCCAGACTGCATCTCGGCCACCTCTTCCGGCCCTGTCTGTCCAATTAACGGCCCAGCTACCACAACGGGTTCGCCGGCCCCCTGCTTCTTGCGCGCCTGCGCCCTCGTTTCCGTGGTGCCCGCTTCGGGATCCCTGCTGTATACCGGGACCTTAATCACTCGCCCATCTTCCAACTCTACCTCGTTCCCTATGATGACTGGGAGCAAGGGGTTTTTCATTACGAGGCCTACTGCCTTTCCTGTGAAGAATGGTGAGACCATATCAACCACAGCCATGTCACAGGCAGTCTGGTAATTTGTGGAGGCCAACGTCACGTACTGCTTCCTACCAGTCAACGCGCTAGGATGGACAAGTTGCGAGTCGACTATGAGAGCATCTGACCCCGTATCTCTCAGAGCAGGCACCTCAGCCCCATTCAGCCGGACCATACATCGCGGCTCAAACGGTCTCTGGCAACACGACTCGCACAGTGAAGGCACCCTGCCTGGGACGACTTTCCCTGGGGAACTCGCGACCCCACCCATTGGTGACCTAACGACCATCCCCACTCGCTTGCAGTCCTTCTTCAGATGTCCCTTCCGGAAACATCTGAAGCACAACCCTTTCTCTTTCGCCTCTCGGATGCTACCCTGGGAGCTAGAAATCTTATTCTCACCACCTTTCTCTTCTTCCCCCGAACCTCTTTTCGATGGGCTGGCATTGGGGGACAAGAACTGGGACTTCTTTACAGATCTCTTTGCCTCAATCACTATGTCTGCCGCCTCAGCAGCTTCCACCACGCTTGCGGGCTTCCTCTCCCTGACCTTTATCACTAGATCGGGAGACAACGTCTCCATTAGCTGTTCCGTCACCATCACATCCACTAGGTCTTGAGGATCATCAAAGTTCTTCTGTGAGAGGCAAACCCACTTGTGAAAGTAGCTCTTGATTCTCACCACAAACTGGGCAAAGGACTCCCCTAACTCCTTCCTCGCCTCCCGGAACTTTCTCCTGTATCCTTCTGCCGTGAGGTTGAAACGTTTCAATAGGGCGTCCCGGAACCTATCATAGTTCCCCGCTTCTTCGGCTGGGAGTGTGAAATACAACGACCTAGCTGTACCTCTGAGCTGAGGTAAAATACGTGCTACCCACGTTTCCCTCTTCCACCCCTGAGTGTCAGCTATCTGCTCAAACTGGCTGAGATACTCATCAATGTTGTCACTCTCTTCTAATACCGGAATCTTCACTCCCTTAATAGTCTTTTCCTCCCTCTCTACTCTAGCTTTTTCTCTCTTCTCTTCTCTTTCTTCGCGGCGCTTCCGCTCCTCCTCCTCCTTCTTCTCCTTCTCCTCTTCTTTCTTCTCGCGACGCTTCCGCTCCTCCCTTTCTTCCTTACGCTGCTCTTCCTCCTTCTCCTCACGACGCTTCCGCTCCTCCTCCTCCTTCTTCTCCTTCTCCTCTTCTTTCTTCTCGCGACGCTTCCGCTCCTCCCTTTCTTCCTTACGCTGCTCTTCCTCCTTCTCCTCACGCCGCTTCCGCTCCTCCTCCTCCTTCTTCTCCTTCTCCTCTTCTTTCTTCTCGCGACGCTTCCGCTCTTCCCTTTCTTCCTTACGCTGCTCTTCCTCCTTCTCCTCACGACGCTTCCGCTCCTCCTCCTCCTTCATCTCACGACGCTTCCGCTCCTCCCTCTCCATCTGCAACAACTGTAGAAGCATACTACTAGTGTCTACTCCAGGTGAGAGCAACCCTGGAATTTCCCCCTCGTATTCGTCACCCTCCCCTGGAGGTACCCCCAACCCTGCTTCCGCTTGGCCGGGCGTGAGGTAACCGCCCCTCTGTCGCACCGCAAAATCAAATGGCTTACCTCGACCGCGCCCCCTCCTCGACGAAGATGGTGACTTACGCCTACCACGAGGTGTAGCTTCAACCAGCGATCGAAGCACCCCTTCCCCCTGCCCATGCTCCACATGACCTTCCTCGGTCTGACTTGCCGCTGCTTTCTCCGCCATTGCCTTGGACCGGGTCAACATGGGCGCCGAACAGCCAAAACCTTACTACTTTCAGAACCCCGAGCAGTCTTTCCTGAAAATACTTTTGGTAAAAAAAAAAAAAATTAGACCACTCCTACTTTATGCTTCAGGCATGACTGGGAACACTCACCAACATGAAACAACACAAAGACAACCAATGACCACACAAAACACCCTATTACCCTGAATTATACAACAAAACAAATAGAGTTCCTGAGCGAAATGAAATTTGGCATATCCCTAGACGAGCCCCCAATGTCGCGCCCACACCCGTTGGGTAGGACCTTAACCTCTCATGCAGAGGGAGTCAGGAACTCACAGACAACTTTTATAACAAACACATATTTATTAATCCCTTGCCCAACCCCGCAGAATAAATGAAATGGGAATGAAAGTGATTAATGATAATGATTCCTAGATGATTCATAAACCCCACCATATGCAAATACAAAACTCCACTGTTGTTCACAACTGTCCAGCATGCAAATACAAACCCTCACTGTTGTTCACAAATGTCCAGCATGCAAATACAAAACCCCACTGTTGTTCACAACTGTCCAGCATGCAAATACAAACCCTCACTGTTGTTCGCAAATGTCCAGCATGCAAATACAAAACCCCACTGTTGTTCACAACTGTCCAGCATGCAAATACAAACCCTCACTGTTGTTCACAAATGTCCAGCATGCAAATACAAAACCCCACTGTTGTTCACAACTGTCCAGCATGCAACTACAAAACCTCACTGTTGTTCGCAAATGTCCAGCATGCAAATACAAAACCCCACTGTTATTCACAACTGTCCAAACTCTGTCTCTTCAACTGTCCTGCTCGTCTTTCAGTTCCAAAACATCTTCCACTGTCAAACTTATCTCTTGAACTCTCCAACTCTCGACGTAATCCGGAACGTCAACTTCTCCTCTGGACCAGGTGGCCCAGGTTGATGAGATGCAATGGGTACTTTGGAGAGTGACGACGGCGATGGGGAGCAGCGGAGATTTTCGGACGATGACTGATATGAAGACAAATCACACAGGCCTGAACGGCCCGAATTAGCTTACATGGCATAACAACATGCACATAAATCAAATCAAAACAACAACGACTCTATCATGAATCATGACATGATGCAAATGAGGCGAGAATGGAAAACACGGCAATGAATGAAAAGAACCACCCCGTTCCAAAAATCCCACTGCCTATTCCAACTTCCCACCCACCCCTAGCACAACAAACCAACAACCTAGTGAAAAACTTACACAACGATATTCACACACAACTAATACTTACATGGAAGAAACTTGGTTCCTCCCCTGGTGCTGATTCTGATCGGCTTGCCGACAACGACAATAAAGTCGCCAAATCTTTTCCCCGGGCTGACAGAGGCCAAGCCACGCTCTGGGCCGACAGAAGTCGAGCCACTCTAGGTTCGTTGGCACGTACCGCTCAAACGGTCCTGCCAAATCCCTTCTCAAAACCGACTGAACCCCGTGACGTCGACTCGAAGCTGATGACGTCACAATTTCCCGATTCTCCAAAAAGAGAGAAAGAGAGAAACAAAAACCCAACAAGGACAAGAATCGCACACACAAGTACATGAACGATAAAATTAACCTTTAATACCCAACCTGCTCGCGACACTCTGTGAAGTTTCTTCGCAAATACAGTGAGCTCGATTTGAGAGTTGGAAAATACAAGATACAAGATACAAGATACTTTATTGTCCTCATTGATCACAAGGAAATTCGTTTTGTCGGTGGCAAAAACATAATACATACATACAAAAACAAATACAGTTCAACATTAATTAACTCAATCATATCGCTCAAGTTATGGAGTCCATCAGAGGCAATTCAATTTAATAGAGAAACATTTTACACCAAAACAAGTAATCACAGAAGGAACAAAGACACAAGCATGCACATCAAACAATCATCGTCACGCAATAACACATACCCGATCTTCATCCATAACACATGTACAAGAACCCCCCCCCCCCCATCATGTTCATCATCCTGCATGCACATCAACAACCACACTCGCACAGCACACATAACACATACACGATCATCAACGCATAACGCATGCACCCCCCCCCCCCACACACACACACACACTCTCACATGTTAATCCTTGTTGTTACAGACATAGTTCACACCATTCATAGTCCTTTCTGTCACAGTTCACAGCACTACAAGTCCTCGTAGTCCCAGTTCACTTTACTCCAATCTCTCCGTCATATGTCACATCAATCCTGGTCACATAGTCACAACTCTCATCACTCATCCTCACAGTCACAGTTCACATCACCCACTCTTCAGTCACAGTTCGCGTCACTCCTGGTCCCACATTCACGTCAAGTCTCACAACAATCTTCATGCATACTACCCATTCACCGGGACTCGTTGAAGAGACGGATGGCTGTCGGGAGGAACGAATCCCTCATGCGGTTTGTTCTGGCAGGCCAGCACCTCAGGCGACGTGAGGATTCACGAGTGGGTTCGCATGACGCGAATGCCTGGTGCAGAGGGTGGCGGTCGTCAGATCGAATCTTGCCCATCTTCCTCAGGGCCACACTGGGGTAGCGATCACTGAGAGGCTGGAGGTCGGAGCCAGTGATGGCGCCGGCTTCCTCCACGACCTTCTCCAGCCTCTCCATGTCGCCCTTCCTCACACTGCTGTGGTAACACAGCTGGTTGAAGGAGACGACGCTCTCAATCGTCGCCTGGTAGAAGAGGTGGAGAATCTCAGGGTTGACGCGAAACTGCCGCAGCTTTCTCAAGAAGAAAAGCCTCTGGTTCGCCCGCTTGCACACGGCGTCCACGTTCGGTGACCAATCGAGCTGGTTATCGATGATGGTGCCCAGATATTTGTATGTATCAACCATCTCGACTGGTTCGCCCTTGATGACGATGGGATCGACCGTGGTCTTGTTGTCTCGTCGAAAGTCTATGATGAGCTCCTTGGTCTTGGTCACGTTCAGCTCCAGGAAGTTGTCGTCGCACCACTTCACCAGTTCCTCCACGGCATTTCTGTACGCCGATTCGTCCTTCTTCAGGATGAGACCTGACAGGGATGTGTCATCTGCGAACTTCAGCAGCAGGTTCATGAGATCCCTGAGGCGACAGTCGGCGGTGTACAGCGTGAAGAGCGAGGGTGACAGCACGCAGCCTTGAGGGGCGCCTGTGTTAGTGGTGATGGCGTCAGACAGAACCTGTCCAACACGCACTCGCTGTGTTCGCTTCGTGAGGAAGCTGAAGACCCAGCTGATGAGGACTGGGTTGACGTCATACTCCAGCAGCTTCATCATCATCAGATGAGGCTGGATGGTGTAAATATCTGGGCCTGCAGCACTACGGGCTTTGACTTTCTTGAAGGTCTCC
>JAWQFJ010000504.1:22500-62500 GCA_034096865.1 Theodoxus fluviatilis
AGGCGTTGCCTACGTTTCTCGCTCATTAGCCGTAGGTGCGTCTCGCTCGCCCTCGACTAGCCATCGTGGCGAGCCACTTGCCTAACAAACGCGCCCTAAGACTGTTACCTTCGCGTGGACCGCCAGGACTGCTGTTGTCGTAATGGCGGGTTGTCACTGCTTGACTCCTCTTGAAGATTGCACATCCGAGGAGCAGCACCAGTCCTGCTGTGGCGAAGTCTGGCCCCGTGCCTCACTTTGGTTTTTGCTGCAAGATGAGGAAGGACCATCTAATGCCACAACTGCACTGAAGACGAAGCCAACACGAGCACTGGTGAATGTGTTGCGAGCTTTACGAACCACCGCAGTCTGCGTTGTCAGTTGCACTCGATTGAATTGAAATGGTTCTAGAACTCGAAGCATTTCAGCATCGTTCTCACGCCTCAGCTTTTTGTAATGTGGTTTCATCGCTCCAGAGAGGATTTGCCGGGCTTTGTTAAAATACAGAGCATGTCGTTCTGTCACAGCCCTTTCTACGGACGACTCTTTACGCACCGGCTGGGAGGTAGAAGTGTTTTCAGCGGACCCATTTCCTGTAAATTCGTAGTTGTTGGTACGATCTTCACGCGCTTCTGGAGCAACAGCCGGATTTCATGCGTTAGCAATGGCGGTGTTTCGAACAAGTGGCAAATATGGAGCAGCAAAATTGGTACGAAAGGCTAGAGGTTCGGAGGTGATCAACACTTGCTCATTATGATTGTCGAAGCCGGCCTGCTGATGTCTGTCACGCCTCCATTGGTCGCTACGAAGCTGGGTGGGCTCCTTCCTCCTCCAGTAGTTTCCTCCCTGGAACGACGTAAGATGGCTCTCTGGATGAAAATCGCAGCACGACGGCATTATCGTGCTTGTCTCCGGCTACGTTAAACGAGGTCAGAGATTCATAGTCCAGAAGAATGGACAGCATAATTTTCACTGCAGCTGGTAGACCAGTTACAGGCATGGTGACACTTCTTGTTCTGACACCAGCACACTTAGGGAGAGCGCGCGTAACACGTCTTGATGCGTCAGTGAGAACGACGGGACTGAGAGAGAGAGAGAGAGAGAGAGAGAGAGAGAGAGAGAGAGAGAGAGAGAGAGAGAAACTGATGTGGTTGCAGTGCTTGGCCAATGTATGAACAAGGGAGGCTGGACACCGTCTGTGGAGCGCCTGGTATTTACACATGGAAGCCAGCCCTCCACCACACCACACGCTTCCTCACTGATATCTGGGCCTGCCAGCTTCTCTGCTGTATTTCAGTCGAACACTCAGAGAACTGGGCATCCACTGAGCACTGAGCTGCAAGTCTGAGTTCAGTACTGGTTCTGGGCCTGGCTGAACAAGGTCTTTCAATTAGAGTCGCAGGCATTGCCAGGAAGGTCGTCTGTGTGAGCCGCATCTGAGTAAACTTCAGCAAGGCCACCTTCAGCTTTCACGCATACCTAGAAGAATATGGACGACAGCTGGTCACAACGGCCATTTGAAGACCTGGGCGAGGTCAGAGGTGGCAGACAGAGACAAAGCTGCATAGTCCAGTTAACTCCAGTCTCTGCCCGCCAGTTCCCACATCCAGTTTCTACTGCGCAGCGACGTGTTCCAGTATGCCATCCCAGTGCCAGGGCCCAGTTGAGTCGCCGACAATCTTTTGTCTATACATGACACATGTCGCAGACTATGTACGTAGAAAATGAAAGCATGGTGTACAGTTATTACCTGGACTGGCGGAAATATGTTAGCTGATATTCACAGACGACGTAGTACTACTGTCAACAACGCTGACGGGGTTGCAATGCCAGGTTGATAACCTTTCGTATATATATCAGGAAACTAACCTTTATTATCAGTTGAGACAAAACAAAGGTAATGGTTTATAGAAGGGAGGATTTCTTGATCGAGGAGAAAAATGGACAATTGGAGGTGCTGATTTAGATATTGTTAATAGTTACAAGTACTTGGGACTTATATTTACCACAAAACTATCATATTCAGCTGCTCTCGCTCGCCAAGCAGTGACAGTGAAACAGAAGGTTGTCCATCATATTCAGCTGCTCTCGCTCGCCAAGCAGTGACAGTGAAACAGAAGGTTGTCCAGCTACTAAAAACTATGTGGAATCTCTCCACTTTGAACACAAACATTTTATTTTGCCATTTGACGCTCAGATCCTGCCATCTCTTTCGTACGGATCAGAGTATTGGGGATTATTCAAGAGGCACATTGTCGAGAAGGCACGTTCGTTCGCATGCAAGCGTTTCTTTAATGTTGATGTAAGATCTTCCAATACTTTGTGCTATGGCGAATAAGGAAGATACCCAATCTATATTAGTGCTATGACAAGAGCTGTGAAGTACATGCACTGGCTGAGACAAAGTAAGATGCCAGCAGGCAGACTTCTAGAGCAGGCCTATCTCATGATGCTGAACGCAAACCCTTTCAGCCCAATGTAATTGGCTACATTCAGTTTATCGGAATTTGTCGAGATTGGGATATGGTTACGTGTGGACAAACGGTGGTGCTATACGCACGAAAAGAGTTTTCTGCAGTCACTCTAGAGAAGATTACGTGATTGCTATTTACAGAAGTGGGCAGCAAATATTTACAGCAACGATTCAAAAATACTCTGCAATGTGAGAAATATTTGTGTGCGATAAATATTAAGAAATTTATAGCTGTATATATACGGTTTAGATGAGGAAATAACGAACTGAGAAGCAATATCCGATCAACATCAGAACAGAGTCCACTGAATACATTGTTCCGTTTGCACTGAAATTGAAAACGAAGTCCATTTTCTGCTTTACTGTCCTGTTTACAATGACGCGAGATAAAAGTAACTGTCGGTACATTCCGCGAACTGACTGTACTGCTGTGGCATGATATGCTGAATGGTCGTGGTACCAACAAAAAAACTCGTAATGTTGCCATGTTAATTTATTATTCTTTTAAGATTTGAACAAACACAGTAAACAACATGTCACAATATCACTCATTTGATGGAGGATCACTCTTATCGCCGTAAAAATGATACTCACTTCTGTTTTATTGTGTTGTATTTTAACCCACGTATACATTCTACATTTTTCTACTTACTGTCCATGCAATGTTAATATATACCATTTATTTGAAGCGCTGTAAATGAGACAAAAATACGTCCAAAATGTTAGTAAATAGCAGTTATATACGCAATGTGAGTATTAATATCATGGTCAAATCGTTTGGGGCGACCTACAAATCCAAAATAATAAGTTCTTAGCTTGCCCCTGCGAGCGTGCAGGCACCTATTTGTTTTATCAGTTCACAAATGTAATATCGTATGAGATATCCAAAATAGAGCACGTGCAATCGCATCAGTGCGACCGAAAATGTAAATTGTACTGGTACATCGCACACTGATACTGTTGTTATCCTAATCATGTTTGTAAACTGTTTTATAATAAAGAGCGGTCGGTCGAAATAAAAATATCAGTGAATCAAATCTCTCTCTCTCTCTCTCTCTCTCTCTCTCTCTCTCTCTCTCTCTCTCCTCTTCCGATCTGAGGCGACAAGTCTGCGCGTTTGTAATGCTGTGCAATTCAGTTTGACAATGAGTCTCATTAGTTTGACATGTCGCTATTTCGCTCGAACGCAAGACTTGTACAAGTCTTGATTATTTGCTACTTTGGTTTTGTTGCGGGTTTTCTTTTCTTTTCTTGTAATGGACCCGGGTCCACACAATAAACTGATTCGTATTCGTATTCGTATTTGAATTTGAATTCGAATTCGTACTCTCTCTCTCTCTCTCTCTTTCTCTCTCTCTTTCTCTCTCTCTCTCTCTCTCTCTCTCTCTGTTCTCTCACGATTACAGTAACACTGTCAATGAATCAGTTAAGAAGTAGAAGTGGACAGTAAACATCTATCTGTTTCTTTGATGATGCGATGAACAATCTTGACAATTTGTTTGTCAGTGGAAATGTGATCCCTTATTTTAGCAGCACTCTGAATAACATATTCTCTTTTATTCTCATTGCTGAAAGAGCTTTTTTACCTAAATTTTATTTCACCTCTTCGAGGAGTATTTTAGTGGCTTGTGTTGGCCTTCAATAGTTTTTTCAGGTTGACAGGTCGTTATGCCCTATTCATTCATTCATTCGTTTGTTTGTTCGTTTGTTCATTTATTCATTCATTCATTCGTGGTCTTGATCATGGTGGTGGTGTAGATCGTCGTGATGGTGGTGGTAATTATGCAGCAATCAGGAAAACGAACTCACTTTTAAGAACACTAAAATATATTATTTCTCTGATTCTGATATATACCGTGTTTGATTTGACATTGATGCAAGATACATATGGTCCGCCATATATGCAGTAGATTTAACAAACTGTCGAGAGTGCCTTTGAACAGAAATAATCAACCCACCACCCACCCACCCCAATTTCACTCCATCCAACCCCACCCCATCCCACATCCCTTCGTCAGTTGGAGTTTTGGGAGCCTTATCCAATATCTTTACACCCTGACTCCACGTAGCTTGTAAGTGCATCTGAGGAATACTGTTCGATGTGGATGGTCCCGACATTTAGGCCACCGCAATCATCCACTTTGCAGCATTAAACGACTTCAGGAGCACTCAGCAATCTGCCAACTACCGGACATAGACATCTGGGAAGTACCCTCAGACCATGTAGTAACCCCACTGTCCATCAACCCACGGAGTCTCTACACCTTGCCCTGACCGTAAAGACTTGGCATGTCCATCCTCGCACCCTGCAAAGACTGCCTGGCTAATTTCGGGTCGACTTCCTTTCGTGCGCCTGAGCTAGGTTCGTTTCCCAGGCTACTGTCAGTTCAGCGTCATGCAGCTTCCTGGAGGGAGCCATTCGATACTAAGTCAATGCAAAAACGGGCAGCCGCATCTCGCGGAGGAAAGAGCTTTCATCGCGTAGACAAGATCGGTGTGATGACAAAAGCTGGCGCATCGACCAACGGATTTCCTGTCCAGAAAAGGTTCCTAAGGAACTCCTGCCACAAGACAAAGCCTCCAAGAGCTGAAAACGCTGGTGAAAAAGACCTCTGCGTTCTGTAAATCGAATGGCCTCGATCGTTCCTTTCTTTTTCACCGGATCTCTGAAACGACCACGCATGTTTCTCAAGCCTTCAGCCTGAAAGAGAAGCAACACGATAATGAATGCACCAACACTATCAGCGGCTACAGCCACTCTGACAACAAGAAACCAAGATAAACACCTATGACAAAACAAAATTGTTGACAGTGTAAGCAAACTGTCCAGCGGACTGACTAGTATGAGTCTTCTATCAAAGAGACGAAAAGATGTGTGTAAAAAAAACAACATGTATGCGATGATGATGATGATGATGATGATGATGATGATGATGATGATGATGATGGTGATGATGATGATGATGAATGGGTTCCTGCGGCCTTCCAGCCTTTGTAGCATGTAAATCACTAGAGCTGTAGAATCAAGAGTAGGTCGAGTCACGATATCCCTAGTCATTCGTCTCTAACGAATCGCGTAGGGAGACCTGATGAGTCTATCCTTGTCCCCAACCCACAGGGGGACATGCATGAGTGCGTAATCGTTTCTACAGAACATGTTGTGTTTGGATATGAATACAGAGAGACGTACAAAAAGAGTCCGTGGCCTACCGCTTGGTCAAGGCTGATACGTTTTAAAACGTAATATACAATCTTATTTGCAATAAACAGCAATATATGTTTTCGTTGGTGTATCCAAAAGTCAAAAGCTTTCATCTATTTTATCAGCACTGTTGCTCCTACCTCTAGCCCTCCTGTTTCGTCACCCCTTGTGGGTTGGGGGTAGGAATTGACCCTCAGCGTCTCCCTACACGTTCCCCTGTGAGTTGGGGGTAAGAATTGACCCACCGCGTCTCCCTACACGATTTGTAAGAGGCGATTGACTATTGAATTCGTGACTTAACTTACTCTTACTCTGTGACTAGAATGATTTAACGTGATCAATGACCCTACATAGCATGCAAGGCTGATACGCCTAAAACCCCATTCATCCTGCTCCGTCATCTCCTGTGGGATGGGGGTAAGAATGGACCCACCAGTCTCCCCGCGCGATTCATAAAGAGCGAATAACTAAAGAAGTCAAGACATGACTTGCTCTTCCTCTCATCAGCTCCAGCGATCTCGTGATCAATGGCATTGCATAGCTTACAAAGCCGGATAGGCCCATGCGATTCGCAAAAGGAGAATAACAACGGAAATGGTGTCTTGACTTGTGCTTGTTCTAAATACTTTGATATCGTGATTACATACCCTACAAAGGCTGGTAGCCCTTAAAACTCACTCCCTCCCATCCTCCATTTTCCCATCCATCCATCCTCCATTTTCCCATCCATCCATCCTCCATTTTCCATCCATCCATCCATCCAATTTTTTTTAATCCATCCCTCCGTTTTCCCCTCCCTCCCTCTCAAAAAACCGTATGCTCCATTCAATTTGATTCATTTCCATAAGATGCAGCATGGACTGCCATTCCCGCGTTGGCCTGTGCAGCTACACCAGCTGCTGCAGCTCGTTAGACTGACCCCGAGCACCTCAGCACCATCTCACGAGACAATGCACTGCCTACTAATGATAGCTGATCTAATTATTCATCTTATTTATCAATAATTATAATTATGTCCACACAAAAAGGCATGAAACGGGACGCTTCGTTGTTGCCTCACATCCATTTCGCTCGATCGCCACACGGCAAGACTTTCTTAGCAGCTCCGGGCGGTGTGCACAGCACCGGAAGATCGCGTGCCGCTTGTCTTTGAAGTCTTTCTTCACTTTGAGTTCACATACAAAATCCAAGTGCCCACGCCTACAGCCACTATAGCCTCTTCAATGACAACCTTCGCTGTTCCAAAAGCAACAGCACTTTTTACGGCAGTCTTCCGCTCTTATTTGACGTCCCATTTACGGCTTACGTGTTGGCGGACCCGGGCGAAAGAAATCCCATACAAAAGCCGTCGAAATGCAATGAGTTGCATTATTAGGTTGACAGATCGGCCCGGGGTGTCTGTTTGACGTGGGTCTCCTCAAAACACACCCTGTCATATGCAAACAGCTCCCACTGATCTACACAATGCACAGTAATTGCCTGTGGAGAGACGGTGTCACACATCGATGTCTGAGGCAGCGATGCCAGCTGATCACCATTATCGACGAGGTGAACCACGTACGCCACGACAATGGGTCTTCCAGAGCATCCACGTTCAGTAAACAACTGGGATGTAGCAATAAGCAAAGAGAACATCATCACGTTACAACAACAAGTCCCGTACTTAAGCTGGGTGGCAGCTCGTGCACCATCAGTGAGCTCCTGACGGACACTGACTTGACTGGGCTATCTGGAGAAGCGTTCATCTCAGTCGCCGTCAATCTGTACTGGGGGTAAAACAACTTATCGCTGTCTTTGGTAACTTTCAATGCCAAAAATTGGATGAATTATATAAATCTTGTCATTGGCTCTCTCGTGAGCTTTAAACAACATTCCTGACATGAGGTTCTGACGACCCTTGTTGTTACATTCGGCCGATAACCTCACCCATCACTTGATTTCCTATAAAGGCACTTGGAGTTTTTGTTTGTTTGCTACTCTACATTATGCTTAAAAAATAAGTTCGGCGTGTTGCGGCTATGAAATGTTTTTCTGCTGGAGTTTCATCCCCGTAAACATTTCTGTTGCAATACATATTTGCAATGCGGCAACGAAACATGATATTCTGCAAATGTAGATTTGCTTGACATGCTCCATGTGTTTCAGGGATAAGCCTCCACCGAGCACCGCTTGTCACAGGAGCACCAGTTTTGATTCAAAGACACAGCCTTAGGAGCGGAACTTGACCCTGACACTTCATTCTTTCCTGGGGAAAACATTCTCATCCAGCAGTACATTATGGACGAGTCTACCACCACTGACGCAGAAGGGACATCAGACCAGGAGACCAGTCCAGGTGCGGTCAACTTTGCCGTAGTCCCAGTGCTGGCCACAGGTATTTTCCTGGCTATCCTTGGGAACCTGCTGGTGCTGATGTCTTGGGCGCGAGACCGCCGCCTCAGGACGGTGAACAACTGCTATGTCGTCCACCTTGCTGTGGCTGATTTGCTCATTGGCAGCGTCAGCATGCCTTTCTACGCCTACTATACGCTGTCTGGCTGGGACTGGCCTTTTGGAAGGGTCTTCTGCAAGGTGAGAAGGCTCTGTGTCTGTGTGTGTGTATGTGTATGTGTGTGTCTGTGCGTGTGTGTGTGTGTGTGTGTGTGTGTGTGTGTGAGTGAGAGAGAGAGAGAGAGAGAGAGAGAGAGAGGGTGTATGGGTGTGTTTGAGTGTATGTTTGGGTGTGAGTGTGTGTGTGTGTGTGTGTGTGTGTGTGTGTGTGTGTGTGTGTGTGTGAGTGTGTGTGTGTGTGAGAGAGAGAGAGAGAGAGAGTGTTTGTGTGAGTGTATATGTGTGTGAGTGTATGTGTGTGTTTGTGTGTGTGTGTGTGTGTGTGTGCACGCGCGCGCGCGCACGAGTGTTTGTGTGCGCGTTTGTGAAAGAGAGAAAGAGTGTGTAAGTCATTGCGTGAGTGTGTGTGTGTGTGTGTGTGTGTGTGTGTGTGTGTGTGCGTGCGTGCGTGCGTGCGTATGCGTGAGTGAATAAACGAACGAACGAATAGTTTATTTCTTGTGAGGTCACCGGCCTTTCACAACCCAATTACAAATAATACAACTCATCTGCCATAGCAATACAGACTGCCAGTTGTCTCCTCTTGAACGCATAATACACATAATACAGATATATCACCACCACACTTACCGATTTCGGTACTTCCAGGGATAAGAGTGTTCTAATGTCACATGCATTCGTCTCCGTCATGAATTTAGAAATGTATATTCGTCTCAGGTCTTCATAGGCAGGACACTCAAACAACAAATGCATTTCATTTTCGTCAGCTTCATAGCAGACTGGACATAAATAGGCGTTGTCATATCGTTCCTTTGCATATCAATATTTGTGAGTGAATAGATCGCTAAATCCCATCCTAAAATGGACATACAAGTCTCGAAACACTTTTTCAATCTAACTCTCCCTCTCATCCACTCTGTCTTGAATGATCTGTAAAAATCATAATTGCTGCTCACTCCTAGGGTAGTGGAGCAGACATTCCTATACTCTATGGTATGGCGCTTTCTAATTTCGAAAAAGAACTGTTCGGTTTGCAATTCTTACTGCACCATACATACTCATAATCGTATCTCTGCAGTACTTCTTTTATCATGTCCGTCCAGTTATTGTTATCGCTCTAGCTAAGCATCATCTTCTAGACTTTGAAGGGATATGTAATGAAATCCATCTTCAACAAACTCAGCTAATATTTGACAGTTCGTACGATCGCATTGATGTACAATGGATATCTCCCAGTTTCTTCGTACATCTTCAGGTTTGGTGTGTGTGTGTGTGTGTGTGTGTGTGTGCGTTTGCGAGTGCGTGTGCATGCATGTGTGCGCACGAACCTCCTGAACCATATTGTTACAAAAAGGAAAGTACTCTCTCTCTATATTTCTCTCTCTCTATTTCTCTCTCTCTCTCTCTTTCTCTCTATCTCTCTCAGGTGTGTGAAATATCTAGTTGCGTTGCGTCCACACTATTAATAAAATGCATTACATAACTTTATGAAAGACCGTGTGTGTGAATATAATTTTTTAGGAGACAATATTTCATAAAGTTCCTCCATTGTTCTTTATAAAAGGAACACGAGAGAGAGAGAGAGAGAGAGAGAGAGAAAGAAAGAGAGAGAGATTGAGAGAGAGACATTTAGAGAGAGACATTGAGAGAGATTTAGAGAGAGATTGAGAGAGAGAGAGAGAGAGAGAGAGAGAGAGGGAGAGAGAGGGATATATATATATATATATATATATATATATATATTGAGAGAGAGACTGAGAAAGAGAGATGGAGAGAGAGAGAGAAAGAGAGAGATTGAGAGATATATTGAGAGAGGGGAAGATTGAGAGAGAAAGAGAGAAAGAGAAAGAAAGAAGCCTACAGGCGGGCAACAGCGGCAGCATAACGACAGTGACTGTGCATGGAATACATACACGCGAGCGCGCGCACATATTTCGGAAAAGGAATGAGGGATGGAATTCTATTGTCGTTGGCTGCACTATCTGTCATATTGTCGAGACAGGAAACGCCTGGCTTCTAACACAGAAAATGGATCGAAATGATTTGATTCAATCTGACAGTATCTCATCCGAATCGTGAAGAACTGAACCCAACTTTTGTTATAATCAGAGCTTATCTGTATGCAAATGTGCTACAGTCACAGGCATGCGGAAGCCTTGTTCGCGTGCCGCCTTCATTAGTGGCACAATTCCCCAATGTGTCCAGTAACGTTGCGGGAATATGATATATAAAGATATTTCACAAATAAGGGAAAGTGTTGAGTTAGGGGTACTTTTGACACAATATTCCAGGATTTTTAAAAAAATAGCGAATCTCACAGCCTGCTTGAAAATGCTTATACTGACTCCTGCAAAATAATTGTTATATTAAACCAAAGACACTATCTAACGGTACCGGCAGCTTCGTCGAATTGCGAGAGAGGTAATGATTCGCGGGAACATCACTTCCGGTGAGCCACCATTTTGCAATAGCTGCGCTGTTCGCTCTCCGATGAAAGCTCACTAACTTATTACATCAATTTGTCAGTCTGAAGTTTACTTCTTGATGACAAGTACAGTACCTAAACTTTTGCCAAAAAACTAACGGCAACAATGAAAAATCACACGCACACTCCCCCACTGGCCTGGCAATGTAAACAAATTGATCAACTAGGACTTATTGCTTCATTACGCTCTAAGTGTCTCTGATTACGAAATTAATACACTACTTTCTTTCAATCTTCGAATTAATTAAATGCAGATACACATGAAAGACACTATTATGTGAAAACACGATTAATACTAGTCCACTGTAGCTTTCATTCTACCGGAAGTGATGTTCCCACGAAAGTCAAAATGTCACGAGAGGCCAAATGACAAATCGCGTCAAAACTGCAGAGACTGGCGGTCCCGTTAGATAGTGTCTTTGATTAGACGATTTGACACAAGAGGCTTGCGAACTACATCCCACTTAGAACCACTACGTCCCAATTTGAACGTACTACGTTACATAATGAACGCACTACATCACACTATAAAAGTCACGTGGCCTTCTCCGTGCTTAGTAGCGAGCTCCAAATCTGCTTCAAGCACAAAGTTTCACTTTATTCAACAACAGAAAAAATTCAAACAAGACATGCAGTCTGAACATATTTTCGCTGCTGTTTTGCATCCGAAAAAAATTGCGCTTTTCCTTTAATAATGTGAAAAGAACGACGTTCGTTTTTCATAATGTATAGGCAATTCTTGAATTGAATTAAAGTATGCATTTTTAATTTACCAATGCTGATAAACGAAATGTAATCCAGGTTGGTATTTGAAAATTGTCTTTTATACAGATTTTCCAATTTGATGCATGTTTTGTGATAAAATAAAAAATTTATACAAACATAATTTTCATGCCATTGGTTCTAATGTTTGCGTTTTGTTCGGCACGCTTTGCATGTGTTCAATACTTGTTTGTCAACATGCTGCATACAGGCAACTCTGTAAGTTGATATGTAGCCTTTTCTGGAGGCAGGATTAAGTATTACAAATAGATACATTCCAAAATAGTTCAACTTAGGTGATGCATTACGCAAATGTGTCTTAATTCATCCCTCAGTGGTTTAATCCACCTGCGAGCCGACAGTTTGCTCGGCTGGCTTACAACGGAACCGCTATCATTACAGCGTCAAGCGTCTGTCGCAAGCTGTGATCATTACATTTTTATGTCACCGCGAAACGAGTCTTAATTCCGTGTTTGTCAATACTGAGTTTTATCAATTCTGAAAGTTCTTTCGGTGCTCTTTTCAAAGATTAAAACTGCTTTGTAATCGGACAGCATATTTGCGAGTTACAGGCTGTTGAATACGCCATCTTCGAAATCGACATTTCAAGAGAACAGCGTCACAACATTTCTCAAAATTCTCCACAAGATTTATACATCGGTGCGATCAGTATCTAACGACTCTTTGGGAGTACGTTCCAGTCTAGCCAATGAGACGCCACAGATCCACTTTGAAGGGAAAGCAGGCTATCACAGGATACAAGGACGGCCGATATTATTTCATTGAAGAGTGAGGAAAAGGTTATTGAAAGCAAGCCATACCGTGGGCTTTTTCCACCAATACTTGACAATATTGGCTCTTTAAAGGTGTATCTGACGGTAACTTTGAGAATTTCTTGCAGTAACATAGAGATGGATGGATTTTGGGAGCAGCTGGAATGAAATTATGAACATCGACAGCCTACTCGAACACCCCTGGCTTACTTCAGGCCGTAGCTCTAATTCGTTCAGTTGGACATGTCTCATTTCATTGCCACGGGTCAATTTGTCAATGTCAGCCAATGTGCCCTTCTCAGTAATTGGAATTGAATTTTCCCTGAGATTGTCAATCTGAGCCTAGTGAATAGAAACTCATGCGATCCCAACTGCCGTCTATCCCCTCCAATCGCCGTCTTGCTATCTTGAGCCCTTGTTACGCCTACCAATCTTTCCTAGTTCCCTCAAACTGTTTGCAAAACAATTGCCACGACTGTAGCATATGAGGCGTAATCGATGCGTAATATAGATATAAAATCTGCTGAATCTCTCTCTCTCTCTTTCTCTCTCTCTCTCTCTCTCTCTCTCTCTCTCTCTCTCTCACACACACACACACACACACACAAACACACACACACGTACGCTTTCTCTCTCTCTCTCTCTCTCTCTCTCTTTCACACACACACACACACACACACACATGCGCTCTCTCTCTCTCTCTCTCTCTCTCTCTCTCTCTCTCTCTCTCTCTCTCTCCCTCTCTCCTCTCTCTCTCTCTTCTCTCTCTCTCTCTCTCTCTCTCTTTCGCACACACACACACACACACATACACACAAACACACACATATACACACAAACACACACACATATACACACACACACACACAAAACACACACACACACACACACACACACACACAACGCGATGCAAAGTTATTGATAGTTTGTTAAAACGAAGACATGTTTAAAGGAGACATACAAACTGGGATACAAGATAAAGAAAAGGCGCAAATTTTCGACTGTGTTGTATCGAGAACTATTGTCAATACGCAGTCATCCTGTTTTAGAGTCTATTCGAGTTGGGCGTAGCACTCAAAGTGAACGAGAGCTAAAGTAGACCTACCGAACTTGTGTCCGGTGACTGTTGCATACGAATTGGTCGAAGTGGCCAAACATGACTCGATAAGAACATACATTTTATTCAAACAATGACCACGGTTCTGCAATGATAAAAACCGCTGGCGCTGAACCTCCAGGTTTTGGCATATAAAAAATAAATAAAAAAAGATCGGGTTCGAACCCGCAACCTCTCGAGAAAAGAGGGGGGAAAAACACACACACATAAAAACACAAAAAACCTGGTCGGGTTCGAACCCACAACCTCTCGAAAAAAGAGAGAGAGAAAAAGTTTCAGCGCAGAATCGAACCTGGTCATGCATGACCAAGAGTCCAACGCTCTACCAGCTGAGCCATTAGAGAATTGACATGAGGGAGTGTTTGTAAAGCATTTCTAACGTTCTTTTCCGTAAACCTCCTTGCAAGCTATCGGCCCAGGAAACAATCGACCATATATTTTAAACATGATGGATAGGCTCAGGAAGCTCCTATTATGACATGTTTTGTTTTGCTTTGGCATGTCATAGACGCTGAATTAACACTCACACAGTCACACAGAGGAGGAGGTGTATTATAGATGTTCACCCCAGACATGTGCATTGCAGCATTCGTACTCATTCACGCACAATAATAATAATAATAATAATAATAATAATAATAATAATAATAATAATAATAATAATAATAATAATAATAATAATACAGACTACTTATACGCCCATACCTTCCCTAATAGGCAAGCTCATGGCATTTACAATGAAAAGTCTACATTCATACAAAGCATTCCAACACTCGCACACTGCACAGTTGAAACAAAAAAGAGTTTTAGTTTTAGTAGGAAAAGATAACTCTGTTTGACCACACTGGCTATTCCGTCAATTGAAATCTCGGGGGGGGGGGGTTTGAGTTTTTCAAACCTCGATTCTGAAAATTTGATACATTCAATCGGACCTAACTTCCAGTAAGTGTGCAAAATGCCAAGGAAATCCGTCCAGTAGTTTTTGAGAAATCAGCCGTTAAGTCGGGACAGAGAGACAGACATGCACATAAAATCACGTCACGTTATTGATGACGTCACACATTTTGCAATTTCGCCATTCCATCAATCGACTATTTAGGGAGGTGCTTCGAGTTTACGACCTTAAAAAACCACATTTTCTTTTCAAGCCTTGATTCTGAAAATGTGATACATTCAATGGGACCTAACTTCCAGTACGTGTGCAAAATGTCAGTGAAATCCGTCCAGTAGTTTTTGAGAAATCAGCCGTTAAGTCGGGACAGACAGACAGACACACACACAGATAAAGTCTGTAGGACCTCCAGTAAACCTGGAGGGATAAAGTCTGTAGGACCTCCAGTAAACCTGGAGGGATAAAGTCTGTAGGACCTCCAGTAAACCTGGAGGGATAAAGTCTGTAGGACCTCCAGTAAACCTGGAGGGATAAAGTCTGTAGGACCTCCAGTAAACCTGGAGGGATAAAGGAAAGGAACAATGTTGACTAACGGCGTTTGGCAACATGTAACTGACCATCGATACTCGATTATAACTCAGTTAAATGTGAAAACATAAAGATGCCACACACGGAGAGAATCCTGTGATTATGCACAAACAATATATGATTGAACTGAAGGGTAGCTTAGTTTCATAAAACAGTACTTACAGATAAATAAGGTGAAGCGTCGTTACGCAACGCACGTGTTTTACACAGCCATTTTGGATACCGAGTTTTTAGGAGTAACATCCCTTGACTAGGAGCGTCTATTTACAGGAGTAGGTCGTAATCCGCTATCTCCCCCCAAGTCTTTTGTCAGAATGAATAAAGACTGATAATGAAGGGATGGATGTTGGACTGGTCAGTAATAAGATGGCGTTAAGGGACATAGTCATTGAGCCATTTCGGTGCACGAACAGTACGACTGGAGCGTCGCGGCCAATCAGTGGAACTTTCTGGCGGGGCTCCTGATGAGGCAGTGGGGGTGGTGTTACTCTGTCCGCCAGTCTGCTGAGCGGCTGGGGTGTCATCGTGCAGCGGTCCGATCCTTGGCGTGGTGATGCGTTGCCCACGGAGACTCTGAGATGGGCAAGTAGGTGTAGCCAGAGCGCCCTTGCGTACACCCGCCTTGGGCGATGGCTGGAGTGTAGGGGGTGTTGGGTTCATGGCGTCTGGGGAGGGTTTGTCATGGTCGGCATGAATGGGTGTTTGGGGAAGGTTGATGGGAGTGTTGGACAAAGGAGGTAAGGTCGCATTGCCCGAAGTCCCACGCTGTGCTGGCCGCGGAGTTATCAGACAGGTTGCGGTGGGGGGAGTGAGCGCAGTGGAAAGGGGTGTGTCCATTGTGATGGTTCTTGTGAGAGGGGGTGGGGGATCACGGGTGAGTATCTCCTGAGGAACTTGCGGTTGCGTAGGGTGACTCTGTCTGAGCCATCGACTTTAATCACATATTGATCAAATTGGCAAATTTCGATCACTGTCCCAGTCTTGTCCCATTTCAGTGAGTGGGGTCCAACCTGATTTTGGATGCGGACATAGTCGCCAACTTTGAGGGGTAGCAGACATTTTGTCCTATCGGACCATCGCTTCCAGTTTCGCATGTGGCGGTTGCAGAGGGCAGACTCTCGTGCAGCCAGTGTTTCACGCCATGTGCGGTGTGGCTGGTAGTTTCCTGGGGGTATGGGGATGACATCCCTGAATGGGTGGCCAAAGATGCACATGACAGGGGACAATTTGGTGTCACGGTCAGGGGTGTTCCTGTATTGTAGCATGGCCCGTTGAAAAGCGTCTGTATCAAGGTCACCAGTGGGGGTGGGGTTGTCGGTGATCAGTCGCTTGACGGTTTTGACGCCTACTTCTGCCCGGCAATTGCTGTGCGGGAAGGCGACCGATGACAGGCGATGGTGTACACCCCAGTGTTTCAAGAATTGTCGGGTTTCGTTGGAGGTGAACTCGGGCCCGCCGTCTGATGCTAGATCCTCAGGGATTCCGTAGGTCACAAATGTTTGGCGTAGGCAGGTTATGAGCCCGGTTCCGCCAGCGTGTGATCTTTCGACAATGGGGCAGCTGGAATATCGGTCAACAATGACCACATAGTTAACCCCCTTGTAGTGGAAGAAGTGAACGCATATATCTTGGAAGGGGTATTCCGGTGTTGATAGCGGTGTGGGCGGGGCACTGGGGTTGGAGGGTGCAATGCGGTTGCAGTGAGTGCAGTTGGTTCTAATGGCAATGATGTCAGGTGTGATTCCTGGCCAGAATACCGATGCTTCAGCCCTCAAGTTCATAGAGGTGAACCCTTGATGTGCAGCATGGAGCGCGGCGAGGACTTCGGGACGAAGTGATGGTGGAATGACCACTCGATCTTTGTAGAGTATTATCCCGTCGAGTGTGAAGAGGTCCTCGCGGAATTGGAAGAAGTCCCGCAGGGATGGGGGAAGGTCGTGACGGTTGTCCGGAAAGCCATTGTCAATGATGGACGACAGCAGGAACATGTTTTCATCGCTGGATGTGGCATGTCGCACGCGGGCCCAAGTCACTGATTGGAAGGGAGCGGGGTGCAGTGTCAAGGCTGAGAGTGAGGCGTCGTCAACCGATTCAATTGGTGGGGCTGGGGATCGTATGCCGTCGAGGGAGGAGGGGAACAGACATGGTGAGGATTGGAGTGAGGCCACGTCATCAGTGAGGGGCATTTCGACAGGATCTCCGGTTGGGTGCCGGGAGAGGGTGTCTGCTGCACAATGTTTTATTCCAGAGATGTGCACCATGCGGAACCGGTATTTCAGGGTTTTTGCTTTCAAGTTTAGTATTCGTGGGTTGGGCATGTCTTCCAGCGATCGGTCTCCAAATAGTTTCAGGAGAGGTTTGTGGTCCACAGCAATCGTCAGGTCTTTGCAGCCGAGGACGAAGTACCTGGCTTTGTTGAGGGCGTCGGCGACGGCTAATGCTTCTCCCTCGACGGGTGCATAGCGGGATTCCGCTGCGTGAGTAAAGCGGCTTCCGACAAGGGTGACCTTCCATCCCGTTTGACAGCAGAATGGGTCCTTTGTGGGGCAGGTGCAGTGCTTTTGGAGCAGCCAGAATCCGATACCTGTTTTCGACCAGTCAGTAGCTAGGCATGTTGGTCGTCGCGCGTCAAAGATCTGGACACCGTTCTCAATGTCGTTGATGATGATGTTTTTCGATTCCTCGAATAAGGAGTTTGTTTGGGAATGTAATCTAAGAGAGACAACCCCTTCATGACTGTTCCTCATTGTCCCTCCTAATTACGTCATTTTCAGTCTTTGACTCAGCATGTTGTAACATGGACGTGACTTGCATTTATCAGAAGAATAAATGTTGAAATGGGAATCTACAGTGGTATGTCCTAATGTGTGAAAGTCGTCAGTTCGTCCACTTGTCTATCTTGAACATGGTGTCAGAAGTGGGATTCCGTTTTGGTCAACAGTGATCAAAATTTGACTCATCGACGGGAACTTCAAAAGAACTATCAAGATGCAGAACCTTCAACCGCCGCCACACTTCTCGTTCAAGCCTGAAGAATGGTCTCATTGGATCAAACAGTTTCGTCGCTACCGAAATGCAAGTAAACTGTCAAAGGAAGAGCCAGAAACCCAAAGAGACACGTTGCTTTATGTGATGGGAGAGGAATCTGAGAAGATATTTGAAATACTGAAGTTCGGCAAGAAGACCGTTGGAGAGGGAGAAGACGTCAGAGAAGTCGAGGAAGATGACAAAGACTTCGAAACAGTCGTGAGTAAATTTGACTCCTACTTCTTGGTGAAAAGGAACATAATTTATGAGAGAACAAAGTTTCAAGAAAGAAGACAGAAAGAGTCAGAAACAATAGAAGAATTCTATCGTTCTCTTCGTGCCCTCGTTGCTCACTGTGAATACAAAGATACTGAAGATCAAGTTCGGGACAGACTTGTTGTTGGATTGAATGACTACAAACTGAAAGAGAAGCTGCAGTTGATTCATGATCTCAATCTAGAGAAAGCACTTGAAATTGCGAGACAGCATGAGCAAATCAAACTACAAATGAAGCAGCAAGAAGGAGGCGCAGCCGCCGCTTCAGTTGATGAGACCAGAGGTAGAGGCAGACAGAGAGGTGAAGGTGGATTGAGAAACCGAGAGGCCTATCCTCGTAGGGGTAGGGGCCGAGGGACATATCGCCAGCAGAACCAAGACACCCGTAAATGTGGACGGTGTGGATATGAACATGGACAAGAGAGACAGTGTCCAGCAAAAGAGAGATCATGTAGAAAATGCAACAAAAGGGGACACTTTGAGCGCATGTGCCACAGTGTACGCGAGATAGAGGAAGACAACTCTGAAGATGAGATTCAAACAGAAGAAGAGAGAGAAGAAACCTTCACACTAGACAGCGTTATCACAGACAACACGCAGCCATGGACCATTACCCTGAAGATAAAAGGGAATGACGTCAGGTTTAAAATCGACACGGGCGCTGACATCACGATCATCAATGACAAGACATTCGACAATTTCAGCATCAAGCCGAGGCTGAAGCAAACAAGAATAAATTTGACATCACCGGGAGGAAAACTGACCACACGTGGAGAATTCTTTGCAAAGAGCACTGTAAAGAACAAGACTTTCAAGTACAGAGTCATTGTGGTCAGAAATCGTACAGGTAGCAACCTGTTGAGCAGAAATGTCGCAGAGAAGATGGGCCTTGTGAAACGTGTAGAAGAAGTACACGAGAATGTTTTTGGTGCAACTGGACTTTTGAAAACGGATCCGGTGGACATCAAAATGAAACCAGGAATCAATCCCTACTGCGTCACGACAGCGCGACGAGTTCCCTTTCCTTTGCAGAAAAAGGTTAAAGCTGAACTGCAACGCATGGAAAAAGCAGGCATTATCCAAGAAGTAAAGGAGGCCACTGACTGGTGTGCTCCTATGGTACCTGTTGTCAAACCCAACGGCAGTGTGAGGATTTGTGTTGATTTCAAGAGACTGAATGAAGGAGTCAAAAGACCACACTGCATGCTACCAAACTTGGATGACATTGCTCCGAAACTGGCTGGCTCAAAGTTCTTCACAACACTTGATGCGTCGTCAGGTTTCTTTCAGATTCCACTGTCTGAAGGAAGCTCGCTGTTGACCACGTTCATAACTCCATTTGGCCGGTTTTGTTTCAAGCGTGTTCCGATGGGAATTTCACTAGGGCCTGAGAGTTTTCAGACTAAGATGAAAGAGACATTGGAAGGCTTGGAAGGCTGTGATGCAATCATGGACGATACTATCGTCTATGGAAGAACGGAAGAAGAACATGACGAACGATTGGATGCCGTTCTGAAAAGAATAGAACAGAGTGGGCTCAGACTCAACAAAGAAAAGTGTCACATCAAGAAGACTGAGGTGAAATACTTTGGTCACATCATCAGTGCTGATGGAGTCCGGCCAGATCCAGAAAAAGTGAGAGCGATCACAGAAATGCCAACGCCCACCTCGCTCACCGAACTGAGAACGATCTGCGGCATGTTCAACTACTTGGGTAGGTTCGTACCTGGGATGGCTACTGCTATGAAACCCATCACTGATCTCATGAAGAAGAACACTGCGTGGAGTTGGGGTCCAGCTCAGCAGAAGGCATTTGCGGCTGTAAAGAAACAACTGTCGTCATCACAAGCCCTGGGATTCTACAACTCAGAGAGAAAGACTGTGGTGAGCGCTGATAGCAGTAGCTATGGCTTGGGTGCAGCACTGTTACAGTGGCATGGAGACAAGCTTGTTCCCATAGCATACGCATCCAGAACTCTGACTGATGCAGAACAGCGATACGCTCAGATAGAAAAAGAGTGCCTAGCGTCCACATGGGCGTGCGAGAAGTTCGCCAAATACCTGATTGGGCTGGACAGTTTTGTGCTCGAAACCGACCATAAGCCCTTGGTTCCGCTGATGAAGAACAAAGACATTGACAAAGCCCCAGTGAGGTGCCAGAGACTACTGATCCGACTGATGCGGTTCAAGGCACAAGTTGTTCATGTGCCGGGCAAGCAGATCATCATCGCCGACGCTCTGTCCAGGAGCCCAGTGCCGCACACAGCAGAGGATGAAGAAACCGCTGAAACAATGGCTGCTTATGTTGATTCAGTGGAGTCGGGTTGGCCTGTTACCCCACAGCGCCTGGAAAAGCTTCGTGCAGCAACAGTCCATGACCCGGAACTGCAACAAGTCATGGAGTACGTCCTGAGAGGTTGGCCAGTGAAACCGTCAGCCAATCTTCAAGCGTTTCACCAAGCACAGGGAGAACTGTCGCTTATCCGAGGACTATTGGTCTACAATGGCAGAATTGTAGTTCCAAGAAGTCAGCGTGAAGAGGTGCTGAACAAACTGCATGGGACTCATCAAGGTCTTCACAAATGCCGCCAGAATGCTCAGTCATCAGTCTGGTGGCCAGGACTGAGTAGAGACCTAAAGAACCTCATTGACACGTGCAAAGAGTGCCGACAAAAGGGAAAAAAGAAAAAAGGGAGATGTTTGGGAATGTAATCTAAGAGAGACAACCCCTTCATGACTGTTCCTCATTGTCCCTCCTAATTACGTCATTTTCAGTCTTTGACTCAGCATGTTGTAACATGGACGTGACTTGCATTTATCAGAAGAATAAATGTTGAAATGGGAATCTACAGTGGTATGTCCTAATGTGTGAAAGTCGTCAGTTCGTCCACTTGTCTATCTTGAACAGAGTTCAGGTTGTCATTCCATTGGAATGGTGTACCTGGTTTCAGCAACCCACGAAATGGCAGCATTTTCTCGGCCACGCTGAATGCAAAGGACACCTGGTTGATGAGTCCGAACCATGATCGTATGTCGGTGATGTTGGCTGGGGTTGGGAAGTCGCGGATGGCCTGAGAGTGTTTCTTGCCAGGGCGGACTGTGTCAGGGGTAATTTCAAATCCAGCAAATTCCACCGTGTCACCACTGAGGACGAATTTCTCTGGATTGAGGGCGATTCCGTGGCGGCCACAAACGTCGAGCCATTGGACTGTCTGGTGGAAGCTCTCTTCCAGGGTATCTGCCCAGAGCAGGGCGATGTCAACGCATTTGGTCTTGTTGGGAATTTCAGCGACGATTTCATCGTATCGCCTGGTGTATCCGTCCCCGGATGCGATGTAACCTTGGGGAGTCGTTTTGTACCGGTATCTACCTCAAGGTGTAATGAAGGTCGTGAGGTGGCGGTCTTCTGCGCGGATGGGGACGCTGTGGTAGCCGTTCCATGCGTCGAGGACGGTCTTCTTCTTGCAGTGTGGGACAAATCTCGCCTGGTGGAACGGGGAGGGTGTGTGATGCGTCTCCCTTGTGGCATGAGCATTGAGGGGTTGGAAGTGGACAGTCCGGCGTGGTTTGCCGTTTTTCTTCTCACAGATTACCATCCGGTGGCGCCATGTGACAGGTTCGCCTATGGGGACAGGCTCGAGGACACCCAGACAGACGTCTTGGTCAAGGCTCGCCTTTACTTCCTGTTGCCAATGGAGTGGAACCGGTATAGGGGTGTGGTGAGCCATCGGGGTTGCCGGTGGGTCGACCATAAGTTTGAGTGGTGGGCCCTCCTTGAGGGGAAGGGGCTCGTGTTCACATGTGTTGAATGTGCTTCACTTGTAGAAGTCTAGTAGGTACTAGGGTAACATAAAGCGTCCTTCAGGAATTCCGGTTAAGAATAATCTTCTATCGTAATGAGGCATTCTTGCATTCTACGTCACACCTTGTGCTGTCACGTGACATCCGGTTTCTGCGATATGGTAATTCACAAGTTTCGCCGGAACGTATTCCTTGAAAATGGACGTTTTGCCAGACTCCTTGTCGGTGAGTATTTTTGCATTCTTCCGTTGTCCTAACGTTACTGTAATCACAAGAAAATGATACCATGTCGTTTCAACTGCTGATTTGTAAAATTAAATGGCTTGACTGACAAACAGTAAACATTTCAGGCGTAGTTTAGTCGACCAACTGCTTCGACTACGGCGACCCAAAAGATGTCACGCTTCACGTTTTAAATTGCTTGATTTTCTTTACTAGTTAATCAAAACATCAAGTTATGCGATGCTTGCCTTATTTTATGGGTAAATGGAAAGTCTGATGCTAAATGTTTGGTTATTTAATCGTCAGACGGCTATTTTGTGAAATGTGACCCAATTTCGATTCCATACATCGTGATCGTGATGCGTGATGCGCGCACCCTCATTACATAGAAGAGTATTCTTAACCGGAATTCCTGAAGGACGCTCTATGATTGCCTATTGCTGCAGTTTTTCTCTGTTTGCAATGGGAAATGGTAGGTGTTGCGGTGGGGGCGGTGGCAATTCGAGACGGGGGCAGCCGCATGGGGCGGCCGCGGTGGCCCCAGAGGTACTGCGTCCTGCAATGTGGTATTGCAGTGGTCTGTCATCGCGCCAACATTGGGGAAGTCCTTGGGGATGATGTGAAGGTCTGCGCAAGCCCCTCTGCTGAGGAAGAATTTCTCGGAGCAGTCCGTGATGTAGGTAATCTGTTTTGTTTTGAAAATTTTGCCGTGAGTATCCTTGGCTGTGATATGAAGTATTGTAGCGCCGAGGATGATGGTGCTTTTGTTGTCGGCGGTATGCATTTTCATTGTCACAGGGATGAGGTCGGATGAGGTAAGGCCGAGGCGATAGAGGACTACGATGCCAGCAAGGCTGGCTGATGGACTTTGATGGGGAGTTAAGTGTGAACACGAGCGCTTTGTATCCCCTGTGTGAGACCTGAATTGTGAGGTCAACGAAAGATCGAAGTTGCAAACTCTTGCTTATCCACGTTTGGGACAGGGTGTCGAAGATGGCAGCTTCACCGTTTTCTGTGGCAGGTGGTGGTCTCTGTTGCACGCCTGACATCGCTGGCCGTATGCCGGGCAGTCGGTCTTGCGGGTTCAGGCCAAGGAATGTGCACCATGGCCTGTTTTTCCACAATACGTGCAGAGTTCTTGTCGTTTTTGAAGGCGAAACGTTTCTTCTTCTGATAGTTGCTGCTTGCGGCGTCAACCGAGGCTGATGTGGCGTCGGTTGTGTGGATATCCATCAGGCGGGAGACTGATCGTTTGCCGGCTTCTTTCACTTCCTCAAATCGGAGCGCGTCTTCCAGGCTCATATCCTGGTTCTCATGGCTAAGGAGGTCCAACTGGATGTCGGGATCTGCTACGTCGCGGATGAGGGCATTGCGGAGTATGGCGGCGGTGTAGCTGACGTCCCGTCCGCAAGTCTTGGAAGGGCATTTGATTGTGAAGTTGCACTCCCCGGCTTGGCCAGCAAGGCGGGCCCCAAATGCTCGTACCAGTTCGTCGCGGTCTTGTCTCATGTTATGGAGTGTAACTCTGGCCACCATTGTGCTCTCTTGGCGTATGGCGAGCCTTCTGATAACGGCCAAGATTTCATTTTCAGTTTTGCCCGTCAGGCTACCGCTCGCTGATCTAGTGATGTCTTTTCGTAGAGGTTTGTCGCAGCATTCCAGGAGTTGCAAAGTTTTATCGCAGCCTGTCACTTTTGTGGCGGCGAAGTATTCCCATTCCTCGATGGTGCCGACGGCGGAGATGATTGGTCGCTTGACTCTGTCGATCTTCGCTGCTGTTGTGGGGCCCTGAGTGTGGGCAGTTGCGTGAGCGGCGAGGAGAGCAGCGACGATGATTGCGTCGGGGTCCTCTGTCATGTAGTCACAGTCAGGGATTGGGCAGATGACGGCAGGCATGGTGTTGTTGGCGCTTGGTCACGCTCAACCGACCGTGGTCATCGATAAGAACGCTGTCTCTTCGTTCAAATAAACTTTATTCAAACAGTGACCACGGTTCTGCAATGATAAAGGAAAGGAACAATGTTGACTAACGGCATTTGGCAACGTGTAACCGACCATCGATACACGATTATAACTCAGTTAAATGTGAAAACATAAAGATGCTACGCACGGAGAGAATCCTGTGATTATGCAGAATCAATATATGATTGAACGGAAGGGTAGCTTAGTTACAAAAAGCAAAACTTACAGATAAATGAGGTGAAGCGTCGTTACGCAGCGCACGTGTTTTACACAGTCACTTTGGTTACCGAGTTTTTAGGAGTAACGTCCCTTGATTAGGAGCGTCTATTTACAGAAGTAGGTCGTATTTCCGCTAATGTTTATGTTCTTTTTAGGGTGGGATTCAGCGATCTGTTCACGCATAAATACAGATTTGCTACGGAGCGAGCTGATAATGCTTACTTATGTCCAGCTTGTTATGAAACAGACGAAAATGAACAGCATTTGTTACTTGAATGTCTTGCCTATGAAGATCTCAGACGAATGTATATACGCAGATTGATGACGAATACATATGCCTTTGATGTTTAGGTACTCCTGTCGCTGGAGGCGCCTAAGGCAGTACGAGCGGTTGCAACGTATTTGTATTATGCATTCAAGAGAAGAAAAGAAGCTGTTTCTATTGCTATGGCCGAAGAGGCATATTATGTGTAATTGTGTTGTGATGGGCCAGTGGCCTAACAAGTGTAACAGAGTGACAAAACGTTGCTGACTTTGCTTTCTGTGCATGAGCCGCTCCTAATTTCCACTCTGTCACCATGTGGTCAGTTCGGCTGCCCACTCAGCACTGTTTTTCTTTCATTGTAAACATCTTCTCAAATTCCATCGCCACATCAGACTCTTGGACACAAATACCTACTGAAGCCATACCCTCCCATGCCAGGTGTGGACCGGTAGTCTGTTTGTAGTCTGGTTTTATAAAACGCGACCGTTGACGACTTGGCACGCCCGGGGAGTTATGCTAAGATCCGACCGCGTAAATATATCTGCGTTTTGTGACAAAACGTCTTGCTCGGCGGTACTGTACTCCATGCACCTTAACGGTGCGCGTGATTCGGGTGTAATCTTAAGCTAAACGACGTTCCGAATGTTTCCGACTTCGACCATTTCAGCAGCGCCAATAAACGTCGTTTAGCTTAAGATTACACCCGAATCACGCGCACCGTTAAGGTGCATGGAGTACAGTACCGCCGAGAAAGACGTTTGTCACAAAACGCAGATATATTTACGCGGCCGGATCTTAGCATAACTCCCCGGGCGTGCCAAGTCAGTCAGGCGGAGTGGCGGGTGCCGTCTCTTTTTAGAGTGGAATTCTCAGCACGTCCCTCGCAGATAACTCTGCGATGACTTCCGGTTACTGTTTTCCACGGGTTACTATTTTCCATCGCAGCTCATGTAAATAGTTGTACAGATGCTGAATATCATTCTGAGTCAGGGGGTTCTACTTCTGTATCGTCTTGGGATACTTTTGATGATTGTTCCTATTCGAGGTTTTTGTATACAAATGTGGACTCCTTTTTGAACAAAAAAGATGAACTTCTCTCACGTCTAACCGATATCAGACCTAATATAATTGGTCTTACGGAGATAAGGGCAAAAAACCAACTGTATAGCGTAAATATAGCTGAGTATGAAATACCAAACTATGATCTATTTATGAATGTTGACCCGAAAAGAGGAATAGCCCTATATTTCGACAAATCATTGAATGCAAAAGTCTGGGAAGAATTCCAAAATTCTGGCTTTGAGGAAAGCTTATGGTGTACATATAAAGGAGCAAACGAAGAGAGTGTGATTATAGGATGTGTATATCGCAGCCCGAGCTCATCACTGGAAAATACAGAAAATTTGTACAAGTTACTAAAAGATGACAGACTATTACAGTATGATAAGATATGCATTGTTGGAGACTTTAATTTTCCTAGAGTAAATTGGGAGGGTGAATGGAATGGTGAGGTCAATAATGTCTTTATCGAATGTGTACGTGATGCTTTATTAATCCAAAAAGTCGTACAACCTACTAGACATAGAGAAGGGCAGAGATCTACAGTCGATGACTTGGTCCTGGTCAATGAGGACAACTTAGTATCTGACATCCAGCACTTAGACCCTGTTGGTAAAAGTGATCATGATGTGCTTCTATTTGACTTGCATGTCCCCAGAACAAAAACTGAGAAGACACTTAAATACAAATATGATTTAAACAAAGGTGATTATGGAAAGATGAGGGAACTGATTAGTAAATGTGATTTCTCAGTCCTAAGTGAATTAGATGTGGAAAGCTCATGGTGTTATATCCGCGACTTGATTGTGGACAGCATGAGACAATGCATTCCGGAGAAAAGTTGTGGGAAGCATGGAAATATTAAACCCAGATGGATGAATAGTGAGGTGAGAAAGTCAGTGAAAAAGAAGTATAATCTGTATAAAAAGTATTTACAATCAAGGCAAGCCAGGGAATATCATAGCTATAAGCTTGAACGAAATAAGTGTAAAAAACTAATCAAGAAGGCAAGAAAAAGCTTTGAAAAAAACATCGCTAGTGGGAGCAGAGCAAATCCAAAACAGTTCTGGAAATATGTGCAGGAAAGGACAAAGTCAAACACAAGTATAAATGCTTTAAAATCTGGAAACGGTGGGTATGCCGTATCAGATGAAGAAAAAGCGGAGACTCTAAACACGTTTTTCTCTAGCGTTTTCACGGAGGAAGACAAAACCAGTGTACCTCTTCTGCCTGAGGGAGAGTATTCTAAGGGTGCTACTGTGACTGATATTGTTATAACGCCAGACGCAGTACGTAAGAAACTAAATGATCTCGATACCTCTAAAGCCCAGGGACCGGACAAGATACCACCAAGAGTACTGAAGGAACTATCTAGAGAACTAGCTACCCCATTATGTCTATTATTTAATATGTCTATTGAAACGGGTATTGTACCAAGCGACTGGAGATCTGCAGAGGTTACTGCTATATATAAAAAAGGCAGCAAGTCAGAACCTGGAAATTACAGACCTGTTAGTTTAACTTGTATTGTGTGTAAAGTGTTAGAGTCGATTATTCGAGACACACTAAACTCACATCTTCACGACAATAACCTGTATGCTAAGTGCCAACATGGTTTCCGTAGTAGGAGATCGTGCATAACTCAATTAATGCAGGTAATGGAAGAACTTACTAAGATGCTTGATGAAAGGAATCCAGTAGATATCATATATCTTGATTTCCAGAAGGCTTTCGATTCCGTTCCCCACGAAAGATTACTGTGTAAGTTACAGGCTTACGGAGTGACTGGTAGAATTTTAAGTTGGATAAGGAGTTTTCTGTCAGGAAGAGTTCAGAAGGTGAGAGTTGGCAATGCAAACTCATCCATAGCAAACGTACTAAGCGGAATTCCACAAGGAAGTATTTTGGGTCCGGTTCTGTTTACAGTCTTCATAAACGACTTACCAGAAGGGATACAGTCATCATGCAAAGTTTTTGCCGACGACACGAAGATATATGATAAATCAAGAAATTGTAGCCGGGTGCAGGGTGATTTAAAACGATTGGAGAGGTGGTCGGATGTGTGGAACCTATATTTTAATGTAGAAAAGTGTAAGGTAATGCACCTTGGGAAAAATAATCCAGGTTTTAATTACACTATGAAAATGGGAAAAGATGACTTAAACCTAAGTGTATGCAACGAGGAGAGAGACTTGGGAGTCACTTTTGACCCTAAATTGACATTTGACCCACATATTCAAGCTTCTATAAACAAGGCCAACCAGATGATTGGAGTTATCAAAAGAACCTTTATATATTTAAACAAGGACGTTTTCATCCAGCTATACAAGGCTATAGTTCGACCAAGAGTTGAATATGGTAATATTATATGGTACCCGCATTTAAAAAGACAGTCAGAGGCTGTGGAGAGAGTCCAGCGCCGGGCTACCAAGTTGCTGAGCGAATGCCGGGAGATGTCCTACAGCGAGCGCTTAGAGTATTTAAATCTGCACTCACTGAGGGGAAGGAGGATTCGCGGTGACCTAATAGAGACGTATAAATTGTATAATAATCTCGTAGACGTGGAGTGGAGCGACTTTTTTGAGTCACCGAGCTATACCAGTACGAGAAATGCAGACGGAAAGGTATTTATCCAACGTAGTAATACTAACCTAAGGAAGTATTGTTTCAGTAATCGTGTTGCTCACCTGTGGAATAACCTTCCGTTTCGGCTTAAGACTGCACCAACTACTAACAGCTTCAAAAACCAACTGGACAAGGATCCTACTTTTAAGTCATTATTTAGAAGCTATGATGAGTGACGTTGTCGAAATTAGAAATTACACTATGACCCTATATAAGGCAACACATTACGATGGGGCGTTTAAAAGGCTTCACGGCCTATATCCAAGCCTCTCATACTACTACTACTACTACTACTAACTATTACTTCCCTTTGCGTGCTCTCTAGTTAAAGAAAGCTCAGTCTAGTCAGTCGTTGGTGTCAACAATGATCTGCCGAACGCACTACACAGCGCTGCAACTGCGGAAACCGAAGAAATATTGTCTTTTACGGAAATTCGGTGGAATGCAGTTCTACAGTGTAGTGAGAAGTGGGCAAATATTGACGGTAGTGAGCGCAAAAGTGCAGATACTTTGATTCAAAGGCCAGAACTACGTGATGACGATATGTCATGTGTTTCAAACAACAAACCATTCACGCAGAATAAGAGGAGAATAAACAAGCAGAGAATCGGGATGCAGAGAGCAGACTTTCGCCAAATCCATCGCCATTGAGGAGAGTCTGAAAAGTCGGAAATACCGGCAGGGAGGAAGATCAACCCACACTCTGCGCCCGTTGTGCATTATTTGCAGACGAGAAAATGGTTGGCATGTAAAGACAAAGCGGCTGGATACGAGAGGTACCACGTACTGTAGGTAAGCACTTTGTCAGGCAAAGAAATTCGTTTCCATAATTTTTTTGCATGAAACCACTTCACTGGAGCAACGTTAAGAAGGTCAGTAAACCATAGTAAAGTTTTTACAAGCAAATGACCATATAAACTCATGATTAGTATGTCATTAGCTTGGCTCCTTTCAGGTGACAATTAGGTAATCCGGCATTAAGTTACGTTCAGTTTTCAAAGTCAGTGTTTGTCACACTGCTAAACTTGACAGAGAAGAGGTCCAGCCCATTTCCAGTTCTTTCACCACAAGTTCATGTTCAAAAACATCATTGCTGCATATTAGGACAAGTACAGGCTCTACAGCTGCATGCTATTTTGTGTTTAGGGTGGAAGTGATGCTCACCTTTTCCTGCAAGCTGCAGCTAAGCTGGGAAGAGAAGACATCCTCAAAGATTTGAACTACATGTACAATGAAGATCTGCTGCTGTTCAAGCACAGTAAGTTGTGTGTGTGTGTGTGTGTGTGTGTGTGTGTGTGTGTGTGTGTGTGTGTGTGTGTGTGTGTGTGTGTGTGTGTGTGTGTGTGTAAGTGTTCGAGTGTGGTGCAGGGAGTGGTGGTGAGTGGGGGTGTGGGTGGATTGGAATTGAGAGAGAATTATTATTTTGATAGGCCATCAGCCCATTTCAATGGAAATTTACAATTTGAATTAAAAACACAAGAAGATATATATACACTTTGTTGCTTTAAAGCAGTGGACGGACCATGTTCATTACACACAGAGAGAGAGAGAGAGAGAGAGAGAGAGAGAGAGAGAGAGAGAGAGAGAGAGAGAATGTGTGTGTGTGTGTGTGTGTGCATATCATGTACCAGTATGAATGCATGTGAGGAAGTGTCATGCTCACTTGCAAAGGTCTTCAATGCAGTGTTGATTTATTTTATTACTGAAAATGTACATAATATTAATCCCGAGATACAGGCCCAGCATTTATACGAAAAGGGTTAAACAGTGATGTTGCATTTAGGGCACATGAATATGCTGAGGTTTTGTGACACTGTTCATGACCTTTGTCCTATTTTGTTTGTTTGTGCAGATACCATTCATGCTGTATGCTATGAGAGCTTCATGGTGTCAGCTGACCATGTTCAACACTCCCCAAGGACATGGACCATCTCCTCCACTTCCACTTCCTCATCAGCAGACAGCTCCACTTTATCAGTCCTCACAGGTGCCATGGCACACCATTTTGACTGCACTCTCATGTTGCAAGGGTCTATCAAGGAATGCCTGTTCAACATCTTGCACATACAAGACACATACACTGAAGCAACATGCCAGGCACTTCTCTGTCTTCACTATTTCACAGGATGCTACACTGTCAGCTCCTTTCAAGGCGAGGGTAAGAAGAAGGCTGTCTCCTGTATGTGGGCCTACACCAGATTCCTTTCAGCATTTGCTGATTTGGGCACCCAGTGGACTCCAAGTGTGGAAACTGAGGAATCTGGAGGCCTTTGTATACAGGGTGCTGGACGTTTCGCTCCATTTGCAATTCCGCCCCAACCACTTCGCCCTGCATTCTTGCCGGTTCGCCCCACTATCCAAACCTCTTCGCCCCACTATCCAAACCTCTTTGCCCCACTATCCAAACCTCTTCGCCCCACTATCTAAACCGCTTCGCCCCACAATCCAAACTGGTTAGCCCCAATATCCAAACCGGTTTGCCGCATTCCTAAACCGGTTTGCCCCACTGTTTCAAAAATAATATCTTTCTTTCCAGCAGTCAAATATACAACATTTACTCAAAGTATAACAGCCACAAAAAGAGACAGATTCATGAACAACAAAAGATTCAGTCTGATGCAGCAGAGATTACATTCAAGGAACATAACCACACAACAAAATATTGCGCGTACATTTCGTCCCACCTACCTATAGCCCATTGGCATTCCGCCACTTTGTGTGAAATGAGACAAACTGATTTGGGAGTACAAAGTGGGGCAAACCGGTTTAGGAATGGGGCGATCCGGTTTGGATATTGGGGCGAAGCGGTTTGGATTGTGGGGCGAAGCAGTTTATATAGTGGGGCGAAGAGGTTTGGATAGTGGGGCGAAGAGGTTTGGATAGTGGGGCGAAGAGGTTTGGATAGTGGGGTGAACCGGCAAGAATGCGGGGCGAAGTGTTTGGGGTGGAATTGCAAATGTGGCGAAACGTCCATGATTCGAAACCACAATGGGAGCAAAACAGACTCTGAGGTCAACAATCTCAGACATCAGTTGTTCCAGCAAAAAGACCACAGAGACACCTGCTTGGCTCCTAATCAGGATTCCCTCATCATCCACGCCATGTGTGCTGCATATCAGGCTGGCATTCACTGCTGATGCTTGAACCAATTCATCTGTGCTTCTTCTCCCCTGCTCCATGGGTGGGTCTTAGATGAGAACAGCCCGTATGTGTTCAAGTGGATGTCACTTCCTCCAATGCCATCATTGGTGTCAGACTTTGTACAATGTGGATGCAGGAGCAGCGAATGTGCAAATGCAAGTGTTTATGTCAAAAACAGTCACTCATGCGCTAAGGCATGTGACTGCATTGACTGCAGCAATCTAGAGAAATGAATGATGTGGAAGACCGATAGCCAGAGGATGATTCCAGAAGTACAGACAGTAAAGTCAACAACACAAACCAAACTTAACTTAGTGACAGGCGTGGGCGGAAGGAAATGAAGTTGTGAGGTGTAAGTTGAGGGGTTAAAGAATTTTACTTTCGTGAGCGGGAACTAATGATAGCACGTGGAGGCAGATGCATGAGTCAATTTTCCTGGAGGAGGGTGAGGCAGTTGTTGATGGGGTGGGGAGATTAAGCTCTTCAGCTTGAGGACATGTGGATCTTTGGTGTCAAGGAGAGAGAGGAAGTAGTGTTCAGTTAGTTTCCTTTCTGTTGAGTCACCCTTTGCTTGCCACAGGATGCGGACTTGCATGTTTGTGGGTGAGTGTGAGGGGCTGTTCGAGTGTGATGCAACTGGGGTGGGTCTGTTGTGGCTCGTGTCGGTTAGGTGTTCTCTGAATCTGTTGTTGAGTGTTCGCTCTGTCTCCCCAACCTACATAACTCCGGGGCACACAGAGCAGGAGATGGCATCTATGCTGTGGTCTCTACACTTGTTTGCCATGAGCTGTCAGAGGTTACCCATAGGGCATTGGGCCTGCATCATGTCATTTTAGACCTTGCTTCAGAATGATTTGCAGTGAAATTATAATTATGATTTTCTTTCTCCTACTGTGTGATTCTATGCATTCATAAGTTATTTTCTATGTCTTGAATGAGATAAAGTCTACCCAAATATGTCTTTAAGGTTGGGGCCTAATGCCCCAACCTGCTGGGGGCTAATGCCCCAACCTGCTGGGGACTAATGCCCCAACCTGCTGGGGACTAATGTCCCAACCTGCTGGGGACTAATGCCCCAACCTGCTGGGGACTAATGCCCCAACCTGCTGGGGACTAATGCCCCAACCTGCTGGGGACTAATGCCCCAACCTGCTGGGGACTAATGCCCCAACCTGCTGAGGCCTAATGCCCCAACCTGCTGGGGCCTAATGCCCCAACCTGCTGGGGCCTAATGCCCCAACCTGCTGGGGACTAATGCCCCAACCTGCTGGGGACTAATGCCCCAACCTGCTGGGGACTAATGCTCCAACCTGCTGGGGACTAATGCCCAGCTTTCCCCTATACATTTGCATGCATACACACACACACACACACACACACACACACACACACACATATCACACACACACACACACTCCACACACTCATACTATGTACACACACATGCACATACTCAAACACATATACACAACTACACACACAGGTGTGCATTCAGAAACCACACACAAGTACTTGCAATGAATTCTATATATTCTATGAACTCAAATGATAAAAGTTCAATTATGCATAGTTACAATTCTCATCACTTTATTCAAATTTCAGAATAAACATTGCAAAAAAAATATACTGATGAAGAAATCATTATATGGATGTTTTTATAGTCCACCATGGTTGAAAGTTTTATTTTTCATCAGTAATTCCACTTCTCTCTCTCTCTCTCTCTCTCTCTCTCTCTCTCTCTCTCTCTCTCTCTCTCTCTCTCTCTCTCTCTCTCTCTCTCTCTCTCTCTCTCTCTCTCTCTCTCTCTCTCTCTCCCTCTCTCTCTCTCTCTCTCTCTCTCTCTCTCTCTCTCTCTCTCTCTCTCTCTCTCTCTCTCTCTCTCTCTCTCTCTGAAAACCAACCTTGACCAATCCACATAATACATGTATCCTTATGTGCTTCTGGAACAACGAAAACAATAACAAAATATAACACACCTTAACATAAAATATTAGGAACATTTACTGTGCTTATCAAAAGAGGTCAAAATTGCCCATTCCAATTTCTGCTCTTGAATCATCTCCTTTCCTCTGGAAGATGTTCATTAGCACAGTTAATTAATTGCAACAAGTCACAAATCTGGCAAAGTGTCAAGCAGTGGGAAAAGTCAACACACCTATGACAGCAAATCCAGGGAAGGGATATTTATCATTGTACTTATTTGTCATCTTCCCTGAAGCTTCAGCATCAAATCATCACACAACATAAACAAATGTCTGTAGATCTATACAAACAGCTACTGCAGCTGCATGAGAAGTGAAAAGCAGCACTACATGTCACACATGCTCACACACACATGTACACACACACATGAACACACACACACATGAATGCACACACACACACACACACACACACACACACACAGACTACTTTCATCTACGTTACCCCTCACAGTTAGGCCTATCCTTGTGGTGAGTCAGCTGGGCTTGAGTGCTCAGTATGGGGGAATGGGACTCTAGCATGCATTCTACATGCCACCATTTCATGCATAGGACACCAAGGCAGGACCAGACATTCTGTCATGGGTCTCATTCATTAGAGCCAAACCAGACACAACTACTTCAGCAAGCTTCAGCAATGCCCCAACACATGGTCACTGCATTGCCATCCAAGTTGTCAGTGAGAGATATGCTTCAAAGAAATGTACAAAACACAAGATAAAACTGCTACTATTGGGGGCATTTCAAATCCATTGATTGTACGTACCATCCACCATGCTCATACTATGAGGAGTATCAAAAGCACATCACAAACAATGAGGTGTACCTGAGGCACACACTGAGTACAGCACACAGCCAGAGCTCCTCAGTGTTGCCCTCATCAACTGGAAGCCTGGCTGCTGGGCTTTCAGGGCCTGCTCCAGTGGCTCAGCCAGGGGCACACCCAAGCAGCCAAACAGGCTTGAAGTGTGAAAAAAACAAACCCCACAAAATACCCCACATAGACAAAGAGAGCTCTTTGCAGTGTGTGCCAGTAGACAATGCAACATCACCATTCTAACTGTTAACTAGCAAGTGAGTTTCACTTGCCAACCATTCCACACACAAATACAATCAAACAAACATACAAAAGAGGCACACACAAAAAAAAACATGCTTTTACCAAACAAAATTTCCCATTCATGGATCCAATCCGTTCTGAGAAAATGTCAGGACCTGAGATTAGGACAGTCACAATCCCAGCAACGCCACCTTTGCAATGTCATTCCTCTTTTCATCCACTAGCCAAAATACAAACTGATGTCTTTATCATCACATCATCTGACAACCAAGCAGTCCTGTGCTCAAGATGACCAACAGAGTCAGAAAACTTTGCAGGTCATCAAACACAGCCATGGAGCCAACTTTCTCACACACCACTTCACACAGTCTTAGAGAAAATGCCAGAACTCACATGTTGGTCTTCCCTGTCCAGTTGTCCAGCAGAGCAGTCATGGGGGCCACAAGTGGCATCACTGTACAGGGGTCATCAAACAACCTCCATGCAAACTTTCACATTCCTACACTAACCTCTCCACAGCCAAATATTTCCAAGGACACAACCAAGACAACATTTGCACCCTCAAACATGGCAGTGGTGCACAAGATGACAGCATGGATATTCATGTGTCAGTTTCATCTGTCCAGGTTTCTGTGTACAGTGGCTATCTTTCTGCATGCAAACCAAATGTCCTCTCTTCCACACTGGCTGTTGGAGGCAATGGTGATTCCTCACAACTGGATGTCAAGACAAATGAGTTTTCTCTACAGCTACAGCAAATTACTAACACCCCACAACTTCTCAACTTGCTGTCAATTCTATGAATACACTGTGGTGACTTTATCCTTTCATGCTTGCAACGACATTAATATCAATATTTCAGCCCCCACCACCCCAAAATAATGTTGCTAAGGCAACATGACCACACACACACACAAAGAATCAATGGGCAGTAGGCCTGAACATTATGTTTAGGGGGGACCAGATTGAGACTGCACACATGTGTGTGTGTGTGTGTTTGTGTGTGTGTGTGTGTGTATGCATGTGTGTGTGTGTGTGCATGTGTGTGTGTGTGTATGCATGTGTGTGTGTGTGTGTGTATGCATGCATGTGTGTGTGTGTGTATGCATGTGTGTGTGTGTGTGTGTGTGTGTGTGTATGCATGTGTGTGTGTGTGTGTGTGTGTATGCATGTGTGTGTGTGTATGCATGTGTGTGTGTGTGTGTGTGTGTGTATGCATGTGTGTGTGTGTGTGTGTGTGAGAGAGTGTGTGTGTGTGTGTATGTGTGTGTGTGTGTGTGTACAAACATGTATGCACGTGTGAATTAAGATATGTCATGTGTATAGCAGATTCATCTGAACATTACAAACATCCTCTTTCACCTGAATTAGAAAATGATTTCTTTTCATATTTAAAATGGTGCACGGGAAATTTAAAACAAAGAAGGTTTGTGTCAGGAAAGAAAAGGTGATGGTAGGTAGGAACTTGTCTTTTTAACACTCAAAGAAAGGCTTAGCGACATTTTGAGCACACGATCTTTTGTAGATGTGTAGAAACGTTTTGTATATATATACAGAAATGTTTCCTATTCTTAATTTCTTATATAAAAAAAGGTTAGATCACTTGGGAAACTGAAGTTTCATACATGTAAAATTTAATTAAAACTATTGTCAAATCTAGTGATGATTTACAAATGTTAGGAGAGTGCTATCTGTGTGTGTGTGTGTGTGTGTGTGTGTGCGTTTGTTCGTGCGTGTATGTTTCAAGCACATTAAAAAGGTCAAAAGCAACTTTTAGGATCAATCAGGTGATCAGAGAGCAACAATTTGGTGGATTTCTTTGGCCTAGGGCTCACCTTCATGTCATCTCTACTGATATGAAGGGCATACAGTGGGTCAGCAAAAAGGAAAAAAAGGAAGAAAATTAATGGGTAGAAATTGATTCAAACCAACAAATTGTGTGCTGTCCCATCTTCCTTGCCTTATCAGCACTCACGGAATTCACAATTTAATTGTAACGTAAAGTTTTTTCAGCAAAAGAGACATTGCAATTTCTGTTCAATCTGGCCTCCTCTATTAATCTGACCATCACGAGGAGATAACATGGTTTTGCAGGTTTTTCTCGCCAGCTCTGTACTCCCAATGGGGAAACTTTTACTTTCTTGAACTTTTGTGGACAGTATATGTGTCTAAGCAGGGTACCTTTCTGACCAGCTCTTTACTGGCAGTGGGGGCAGGGGTACTTCCATAAACCTTCATGGACTGTTTCTGTGTGCATCTGTCGATTGATTGAACATCTATCTCTGTACTGACCATAAGGAAATGCTTACTTTTCTGCACTACCATGGACTGCCTCTATGTGTTTCTGTAGAGTGCATTTCAGACCAGCTCTGTACTCACACTGGGGACACTGATACTTCCGTAAACCTTCATGGACTGTCTCTATGTGTCTCTGTAGGTTACCCTTTCTCCCAGCTATGTACTTGCAATGGGGACAGGGAAACTTCCTTGAACCTTCATGGACTGTCTCTATGTGTTCCTGTAGGTGATCTTTTTTACCAGCTCTGTACTGGCAATGGGAACACTGATACTTCCTTAAACCTTCATGGACTGATTCTATGTGTCTCTGTAGGTGACTTTTTTTACCAGCTCTGTACTCACAGTTGGGACAAGGGAACTTTCTTGAACCTTCATGGACTGTCTTTATGTGATCTTGCAAGTTGCATGTGTGACCAGTTCTGTACTGGCAATGGGGACAGGGGTACTTCCTTATACCTTCATGTACAGTTTCTATGTGCTCCTGCAGGTTGACTTTCTGACCAGCTTTGTACTGGCAATGGGGACATTGATACTTCCTTACACCTTCATGGACTGTATCTATGTGTGTCTGGAGGTTGCCTTTCTGACCAGCTTTGTACTGGCAATGGGGACACTGATACTTCCTTAAACCTTCATGGACTGTCTCAACATGTCTTTTCAGCATGCTCCTCCATGCACACTTGTACTCACAATGGGGGCATGCATGTCTCCTCAAACCTTCACGGACTGTCCTAACATTTGGATGGGGACTTGAAGCTTCCCTGGCTTCTTGAGGGACAACACTACTTGCACTCTGCACTCTGGCTCTCTTTCTAGGCTGCTGCTGCCCACAAGGACTACACTGCTCTTTCTCCAAGGGGGTCAACTGTGCAGTCTCCACACTGGACACACATGGCCTTAGCTCGGACACTTCAGGGCTGCTGCTGCTTGCCACAGGGGCTGAGCTGCTTTCTGACCACTGGGCACCACACACTGACCACCTGACACCTGTGGATACACTGGACTCTGCCCTGGCCTGCAAATGCACACCTCCCTCTACTTCCTGCTCCTCTCCTTCACCCAGCATTTCCACACCTGTCTCTTCACAAGACACAGACTTCACCTCCACCTGGCACTCCTCCATGGGAACAAGGGGCTGTACCACACCTTCCCTCCCCACATCTCTTCTCTCCTCCGCTTTCACACACACACTCCCACAAAAACCTCCTTCCTCCACCTTCACCACTGGACACCACACACACCTCCCACAGCTTGCTGGCCTGGCAACTGCTTGCTCCTGCTGACCCCCCCCCACCCCTTCCATGCACTGCTCTCCCTGTGCAAGCCCCAAGGAACCAACACCTCCCAACCCAGTCTCTGGTAATCTTCTCAACAAAACATAGGGCAGTGGACGGCATTTACCCTGTAATTTTCTCTTGTACTTCTCACCCTCCAGCCCAGCACAGCCACCCTCACTGCTTGCTTCAGCCCTGTCACACTTCAAGACACAAGCATCACAGTCACCAGAGGCTGACAAACACAAGCACTGCATCACACTTGCCTTGTCTTCTCTCTCCACCTTCACTTGCACTTCTTCCTTCACAGTGCTCTCTGCTTTCACTCCAGTCCCATCTGGCACCTGCTCCTCACAACCTGTCTCACATTTCACTTCAGTCTGCAAGTGATGGTCATCAAACAGCCAGTCAATGTTCTCCTCCATGCTAATACTCAAAGACTGTAACACTGCTGACACAATTATCACACTATATCCAAAGTCCCTCACCTGCAAGTCAAGATAGACTACCACACATCACTGCTCTCAGTCAGTATTTTGGATGCATCACAAATGAACTGTTTGTTCATCAACAAACACAAACACATGAGTACACTATCAGCAGACCAGCTCCAAAGTTCAAGAGCAGTTTCTTCCACCTACTGCTCTCAGCTCCAGGACAGCTCCTCACACTGCACTTGGTCACAGGGCTTGTCTAGCACAGCCACACAGTGGCCAGGCCTTCCTTACACTCCTCCAGGCCTTGGCTTGTCCCCAGTCTGGCCAAGGAGGGCTGCCTCTGCACAGGCAAGGCCAGGACACCTGCACTCCACTAGGGGGCTGCCACTGCACACCTGTGCACACCAAGGGTGGAGGCAAGAGGCTGCTGTCCTGTCTTGCCTTGCAGCCTGCCACCTGCACCAGTCCAGGCAGTCAGGGGAGAGCACTCCTACTGAAACACAACAAGGCAGTACTTGTCACTTGTCCTTCACTACAAAGGGAACAAGAAGCATGTGACACTGAAAGGTAAAGCTTAGTAAGTCATGTGAACATGGAAATATTAGCTGAACATAGACCAAAAAAATTCCTGCCCACATATGCACGCACACACACACATGTATGCATATATATGCATGCATACACACACACACACACAAACACATCCATGCGCAAATATATACATGTACAAACACACATAGACACACACACACATACATATATATATATATATATATATATATATATATATATATATATATATATATATATATATATATATATATATATATGTGTATATATATATATATGTATGCATGAACACACACACACAAACACACATAGACACACACACACACACATGCATACATGTATGTTTGCACACACACACACACACACACACTCGCACACACATGCATATATGTACATACACACACATATGTACATAAATGCATGCACACACATATACACAAAACAGACACAGACACACACACACACACACACACACGCAGACATACAGACACACACACACACACACACACAGACACACACACACACACACACATACACACACATCAACATACAGCACTGAGCAGGGTTTGCCAAATCCCTTTTCCCCTCACTCCAGGCGAGTTAATGTTCCATTGGGAAGGACAACTTCAAAGTAGCCTGCCAGTGGGAAAGACTAACACTTTGTTAGTTCACTCAGCTGTGTATCACAGAAAAGCACGCATCCGAGGTGATTCACACGATTTAAAAAATGTTGTCTTCGATCCCGCACTGGCCATGGATGTGTAATATAATTTAACCCTCAGAAACATTATTTTGGGACTGGAATGGGCTTTATTGGCCCTAACGGCCTAAGCGCTCTGTGTGCGCGAGTAAAATGACACTGTAGACTTGTAGTGGAGTTTATTCATGCAGAATGCATTTAAACGTGTATAAACGATGTATGTGGCAAAAAAAAAAAACACCCACACAAACAAAACACGTT
>JAWQFJ010000504.1:72500-90015 GCA_034096865.1 Theodoxus fluviatilis
GTTTCAACAAGCGAGTAGAGGCTGAGGGGCTGACCGTGTACTTATGCAAGAGGGGAGTGCACTGGGGGGTGGGCTGCCAGAAACTGGTATACATTGTAGATAAGTTGGAACGGAAGGGAAGTTCGGCATGGATCCTCGGGGTCGACTCCCACATTTTATAAGTAATTTCCTGCGCGATCGCTCGTTTCGAGTCCGCGTTGGACCGGTTTTGTCACAGTCCTATCCCCAGGAAATGGGTGTTCCTCAGGGCAGCATTCTGAGCGTGACGCTGTTCAATGTAAAGATCATCAGTATTGTGAAGTGTCTTCCTACCGAAATTAACTCTTTTTTAATATGTAGATGACTTTCTAATCGTTTGCCATGCCAAGAGCATGGATTTTATCGAGAGGCAGCTGCAACTGTCTCTCAATCGTTTTGTGGATTGGTCGGGTTCGAACGGTTTTTAATTTTCTTCATCGAAAACTGTGTGCATGCACTTTTGTGCGTGTCCCAGTTTACACCCTGATCCTGTTTTGCTTCTAGATGCATTTCCTTTACCTGTTGTGGAGGAAACCAAGTTTCTTGGAATCCTCTTCGACAGGCTTTTAACTTTTACACCGCATCTTAAATATTTACGAATCAAATGTACCAAGGCACTCAACCTACTTAGAGTTGGTGCTCACTCCCACTGGGGAGGAGGTAGCAGAGTTTTAATACTACTCTATCAATAATAATGATAATAATAATGGATATTTCTATAGCGCTTATTCTCAGGTGAGCTCTAAGCGCTTTACAATCTCGTTCACACATCACAAGCAGACAATCAGATACAAGCAAATCACGTAGGCAATCAACACTAGCAGCAAAATCACGTACAATCATAGCAAGCATACAAACACATAACATTAACAAGCAAGCAGGCAGAATAATCAAACACAGTTGAAGCAAGCATACAACAAAAGAAAATAAACAAACAAGCAGGCTAAATAATCGAACACAATCAAGCAGGCATACCAACACAGTAAATAAACAAGCAAGCAGACAACCAATCGACAATCTATACAAGAATGACATAAGCAAATGAAGAGAACAATCAAGCAAGCAAACACAAACGAGATAAGTGAATCAAAAACAAAATATTTACAAAATACAATTACGAGAATATGTATGGGGAGCTGTGAAGTTGAGCGGGTGGGGTCAGTGGGAGGGAGGGGTGGGGGCTATTTGGCAGATGTGTATGCAAGAGAGAGCAGGGGCCTGTTCAAGAGGCCTACCGGTACGTACCGGTTGATACCGTTCGTCTCTTGAACGACTTGGTACGGCTACCGGTATCGACCGGTACGTACCACGCCGGAACGCTGTTGCGCCTGTATAACCAAAATGGCTGCCTTCGGGGAAAGGAAGAAAGTCGTCATCACAATTATGCGCTGTGGCACGCATTTCGACCTGTGATTATTACCCAGCCTATGCGAGACGCTACAAGAAGATAGGCTGATATTGTACTTTTCTTTTTTAAAAGAATAACTGCTCTGAAATAATTACCGGGCAAGATGTGAGCAAACATTTCCACGACAGATAGCGAAACAATTTTAAGGGAAGCAACTCTTATATCTTACATTAGCCCTTTGTTTGTTGTGTAATCTCCCTTGAAGTGAGCATCGAAATATTCTTGCTTACACCAAGTTAGCACTGTCGTTTTGACATAAATTTATATTCGAGCGATGCCGAACATTCATGCACAGCTACAGCTTAACGTATTTCATCAGCTTCCACAAGGAACGAGCAGTCTGCAGCTGCTGGTTTACTCATTTGGTTAAGAAGCGCAATCCGCGACAATGAGAAGGTATCGCGGAAGCCATCTTGGCTACCGTTGGGTCATAACGAGTCGTTCAAGAGTGCACATTGGTTGCTCGGCTACCGGTCGGCTACCGGTAGGTCGTCTTGAACGCACGGCAGGTGTGTCTTTAGATCAGCGCGGAAAGAGTCAGACACGGAAGAGGGATACAGAAGAAGATTAGCAGGGAGAGAGTTCCAGACGAGAGGAGCGGAGGCAAAGAAAGAGCGGTCACCAAAAGATGATTTCATTTTAAGAGGGACGAGAGTGGTTGTGTTTGCTGAAGAGCGAAGTGTTTTGCATGGCGTATAAGTGTCTATGAGGGCTGTGAGGTATGCGGGTCCTGTCTGTGTGAATGCGTTGAAAGATAAGCATGCAATTTTGTAAATGATACGTTCCTCGACACGGAGCCAGTGTAGTTTCTGAAGGTGGGGGGTGATATGCTCAAATTTGCGGACTCTACAGATCAGGCGAACGGCGTTGTTCTGCAGTTTTTGTAACCTGTCAATGAGATACTCGAGACAGCCATAAATCAGAGCATTACAATAATCTAGATTGGATAGAATGAACGCTGAGACAAGGGTCTTGGCCGCTTGCTCAGAGAGATAGTGACGGATTGAACCGATGCGACGGAGCTCAAAGTTCACAGAACGAATGATGGTCTGAACCTGTGCATGCATAGTGAGGTGGGAATCTAACGTAACGCCTAAATTTTTCACTGTGTTAGAAAAGGGGACAGTAGCATTGCCGATGATGCTGGACTCTGGGAGCTGGACAGAGGTAGACATGCGTGGTGAGGAGGCAACCATTACCTCGGTCTTCTCATCATTTAATTTCAGCTTATTGAATGTCATCCATGACTTGACGTCAAGGACACGTGCTTGCATTGAGTGCATTAGAGTGTCGAAACTCTTGGGATCACCCGACTTTTGCGCCTGCGTATCATCTGCATAAGAATGATGAAGAACCGAATGGGTACGCTCCAAACTATATTACGGTTGTTTTGTGTATGGGTCAGCTCGCGTCGGACTTGTCGATGCTTGACCTAATACACCATCAGGGTTTACGATCGGTCCTCGGTGCCTTCCGCACCTCTCCTGTGGAGAGTTTATATGCGGATGCGCGCGAGCCTCCGCTTCATTTACGTAGGCGCAAGCTTGCCTTTCAATACATCCTTTGTGTGGGTTCTAACCCGACCAATCCTACTTATCACTGTGTTGTCCGGCCGAAGTTTCGCGGCCAAGCCCAGCTGTATCCCCCCGTTGGGGATACGAGTTGAGGAGGATATCGCGGCGGCAAACGTTCGGTTGGACAAAATTTTTACGATCATTTGTCTTTGTTACCGCCATGGCTCATGCCTGAGCATGTTGTTTTAATTCATCCTGCTAAATTTGTCAAGAGTGCTGCCCTCCCTCACACTTACAAGAGTGAATTCCGGGAAAGTTTATCGCATTATGCAGATTTTTTACCCACTTTATAGAGATGGTTCTAAAGACGGAGATCGTGTGGCGGCAGTTGTTCTCGCACGCGACTCCGTCTTGCGCTTTCGCCTTCCGGATGGGTCTTCGATCTACTCCGCAGAGCTTAGTGCACTTGAGGCCACTCTTGGCGTAGTCCAGAGCAATATCGCTTCTCGCTGGCATCCTTGACACTCTGCTTAACAAACTCCAGAAAGTTCAGAATTGTGCTGCTAGGCTAGTTTTTCGATGTCCTAAGCGTACCCATGTCTCATCACTCCTACATACACTTCACTGGCTCCCCATCTCTCAGAGGATAGATTATAAACTTGCTACTTTGTGGTTCAAGGCCTTCGACAACACCACACCACACGCTCTTAAAGAAATTCTTGCAGTCTACACGCTTTCCAGATCTCTACGCTCAGCTGCTGACTCTAGAATGTTCAAGGTTCCCCGGCAAAATAAGAAAACTCAAGGACAGCGTGCCTTCTCCTATATCGGACCTGTAACCTGGAATAGTCTCCCTCTCTCAGGGCGTCATTCTGACACTCTGCCCGAGTTCAAAAGTGCTCTAAAGACCCACCTCTTCCGATCCGCCTTTCCCGCTGAGCTGCTTCGCCTTACTTGACCTGGCCGGCAAGTGCTGTATATATTGTATAGTTTGTTCTATTTGTTCTATTGGATATTAGTTTTTGTTTTCTTGTTTATGTGTGTAGTGTGTGAGGATTTTTGTGTGGGAATGTGGTGTTGAGTGGTTGTATGAGTGTTGATTCTTTGGATTGTAAACGCCATGAGCTTGCCTGTCAAGGAAAGGTATGTGCTTATGAATAAACTATTATTATGATTAGTATTATTATGTCCCCTGGCAGGATCCCGATTGGCGACCTGGTACCCCGTATTACTAAATATGCACTTTAAATCTGTGTCAGACCGACTGGGACGGCATTGCACATAAAAAAACTTCACGAAATAGCTTCTGTGTGGGGTGAGCGATTCTCCCCCACATCGCTCACAAGAAGAGAGGAAGTTGTGCTCTGCCGTTCCCGGATCGGCCATTCCGTCTTGACCCACTCCTATTTGTTGCGGTCGGAGCCTCCAACGGAGTGCCGCACCTGCCAGTGCAGGCTCACCATGCGGCACGTTCTGGTGGAGTGCCCTCGACTTGCTCATCTACGGAGTGGGTCGAGCAGTCTGTCAGGCCTTTTAAAAGATCCTCTAGCTGTAATAAAATTTTTGATAGGTTCTGAGTATTATTCTCGTTTATGAGTCGTACTATGTCTTAATTGTTTTCGATATTTCTCCACGTACCTCTTCTGAGGTAATCTTTTAATTGCACATTTTTATTCAGTGAAAGTATGTAATGGCCCTAAATGGCCTTCACGGCTGATGAGCCCTTGGGCTCCATCCACCTATCCTTGAGTGTTTTGTCGGTGACGAGTAAAATTGAGATGGGAAATTTTGCCCTATCGCCCTTTATGCGTCTTCATGTTAAAAGACTCTACACAGCCTTTGCTGGCTGATGGGCAGTGGGACTCTATTTAATTCATTTCATGTCACTAATGAGATGGACTTTATAAGAACTCACTGTCGTGAAGAGTTTTAATACTTTGTTAAAGATGGGTGTTTCTTAACGTTGTGGCCTTATATAACCTACAAGGCTGATAGGCCCTTAAACTCCATCCATCCATCTATCTGTGATAAGGTGCACCTATCACCGAGAGTATTATACATCAACTGTGTTCCTGTCGTATGGTGCACCTATCACAAAGTGTACAACATACAATATTTAGGCCATAGTTGTGTAGGTAGGAAAACTATTCTATTTTATCCACTTCACGTAGAAATCATACAGAGATTTACTAATGACGTTTCTAATTAGGAAATGCCAATGACGTTGTGGGTTTTGCGGGAGATCTTGTACCTGGTTCCGATTGGACAGTATGATGTCCGACCCATTAGATATCCTACCGTGTGGCGATTGGACAATATGATGTCCGACGCATTAGAGCTTCCACCGTGTTGCTATTGGACAGAAGGGTCATGACTCATTCTTTTGGAAGGAGCAATAATCTATCGAGAAGGGGGAACACGTGACTTTATTGTGACGTAGATAGGTCTGGGAACGTATAAATACCCCCTGAGATTGTGATTCAGCAGCGCGTTGAATTTTGTTTTTATCGAACAGCCTCTAGTAAGGGACCGCGCCCTGTTCCTTGTGTTAAACATGAAGATTGATAAAATTATAATTAGGAAAATTATAATGATCCCTTCTACGGAGTAATTAGAGAGAATAGAGAGAACTATGAACACTTAAAGAGAGAGAGAGAGAGTTGGAGGTAGAGAGAGAAGGGGGGGGGGGGGAGAGAGAGAGAGAGAGAGAGAGAGAGAGAGAGAGAGAGAGAGAAATAGAGAGAGAGAGAGACAAAGAGACACAGAGAGAGAGAGAGAGGGAGGGAGACAGAGAGAGAGAGAGAGAGAGAGAGACAGAGAGAGAGAGAGACAGAGAGATAGAGAGAGAGAACACTCTGGACACTGGATGCTGAGAGAGCTCGGGCTCCGAGAACTCGGGCTAGAACATTTTTTGGGGGATGAGGGTGGTGGAGAGAGAGGGAGGGAGGGAGAGAGAGAGAGAGAGAGAGAAAGAGAGAGAGAGAGAAAGAGAGAGAGAGAGAGAGAGAGAGAGAGAGAGAGGGAGAGAGAGAGGGAGAGAGAGGAGGGGTAGAGCTCTAGAGTGCCTACGTCATGTCATTCTGAAGTTTTTTACGTCACGTGTTGCATCATTTATGTGTTTCTGTATTAACTGAAGAAGGGCGTATGCCCGAAAGCCTTTTGATTTTGGTGTTTGTCGTGTGTTTCTTTCTTATTAATAGAGAATAGAGAGAGAAAGAAAATTCTAGACCCTGGTGTCTGCGTAAGTATGAACCAATGTGCCTAACCGTTACTGTATCGGTTAAAAGACGTTGATTTTGGATTGGCAATTCTGCTTATCCGAAAATCTGTTCCCATCCTGACCATCAGAGAAAAATAAAAGGAGTGAACGGTTGAACGTTTCGAAAAATTCTGTTCTCAACCTTACCACCGACCATCACATATTCATTGCCGTACAACATGGTTTTGCGAAGAGAAGAGTGCAACAAATGTTTGTACCGATGACTTGGCCGTAAACGGAAAACTAAAGTCGGTCCAGATATGTCAGGAAGATGGAAGCCGGGGTTGGGGTTGGACCATGTAGAATGATGAAAACAAGGGGGGACTTCGGTTCAACTGCTTTATAATACTCAGGCTTTCGGAGCTCAGTGCTCCTTCTTCAGGTGTGCGACAAGAACAAATGTGGTGAGTACAGTCTAACTGCCCGCACCGGGCGACTCGCACGAGAATCTTCATTTTCAATCAAACGACATGCGATAAAGGTTATATCTGCAACTGCAGATTGCCGAGTGATTTGCATCTGTCTACGTCATTAGTGAAAAGCTGGAGCCGTTTCCATAGCAACAGCTACTGCCTGTTCCGTAGTGGCTCCCTCTGTGGGTTGGGGGTCAGAATAGACCCACCGCGCCTCCCTACGCGATTCGTAAGAGGCGAAAAACTAGAGACACCGTGACTTGGTTTGCGTTTACTCTAAACAGTTGTAGTACTTTTGTGCTTAATGGCCTTACATAGCCTACACAAAGGCTGATAGGCTGTAAAACACAATCCGTCTATTTCCTAGTAGCGTCACAGCTACATGGTGTATTCTCCCCTGCTGTAGCTGAGCCTGGTGTGTGAGTGGAGGGCTCTGTAGCCAAGGGGTGAGCAGGCTGGATCTTCAGTCGCCTGCCCGTGGTGAGTGCACTCTTTGAAGCATTCTGTGAACCCGAGCCAGTAGTGACTCTGGCACAGTCCGCAATGAATGCGTAATAGACTTGACCCTTCGCATTACAGCATTGCGCCAAAAATAGTTCTTTCTGAAACTATTTTTATCTCCACTTTTTACAGAAATCATTCAGATGTCAAAACGTGTTTCCATTTCAACACAAACATTTTATTTTATCGAATAAACATTTGTGTATTGCCTCAACAAGAGTAAGTGAAGAGTTTTGTGCGAAATAGTCTTAGAACTACTTAAAAGGCGTATGTCAGGGAGCAGATTGGCTATCCCACACGCCTCTCGTGTGACCTCCATTTGCATATTTCGGACGAAAATCTTCCATCACGTGATGTCAACTGGGGTAGAGACACTTTCGCCGGTAGGCGAAGTCTCTAGTGAACTGGAATGTCTTTGAAGCATAGGGGATGACCGGTTCGCAGCCTTGAACACGGCATCGCATTCACTGTTCTTTCGTGTAAGAGAAGGCTGGCCGTGATAACTGCGAGAATATGGTGCGTTCAATCCTCAGCCTGGCTACATGCGCTCCAAGTAGTACGTGTGGTTTTGGAGTGATGTTTTGAGCGGACCAATGACACACGTGATGTTTTATAAACCTTACAGATCGAGGACGGTTCAGTTGCGAGCGACTCTACCGACACAAAGCGATGGCGCAGTTAGTCGCACCAAGGACGTGTTGTCATTGATAACGATAGCGTAGCTACGAGAGAGCACTGCACACAACCTGTCCAACATGAGTGGTCACCTTTGTCGGGTGGTTGCGCCTCCCTGATAAGGTTCCTGCTGAGAGGGGGTAGAGTTACCGCGGTGCAACCTGGGATGTCATTTGGCCAGGACTCTGGCTGTGTCTGTCCAGGCCCAGACTCTCGCTGTGTCTCTCGGGGCCGTGTCACATGACTCCTCAGTTTGGAAGCTCTAGCTATCGAGTCTCCAAGCTCGATTTGCAAGAGGTGAAGAAAAGTGTGAGTTGGGATTGCGTTAACGGGTTCTATTGATTTTCGTTAATGGTCTCACTTCGCCTGCAAAGGCTCACTGGCCTTAAAACTAAACTCACCCATCCATCCATCCTAACATTCGCGTTGGACCGACCAAAAGTGCGGGGATTTTGTTTTCTTTCTGTTCGGGTCCCCTTTGAACTGTGGTGAATGTTTGGGAGAGGAAGGGAAAAAGTTGACGTAAATCGGCGGGACTTTGCCTGCAGACAAGGAGGCGGAAACCTACTGAAGGACCACGAGCACACGGAAAAATCATTGCTCGATATGAGATGATCCATGTGTTCGAGATCTCCGCCCGTTTGAAGCTCTTCCACCAAGTGGGTGTGGATGTTTTCTGTGCGTTGAACCGTGACGGATGTTCTGCAGAAGATAACCAGCAGTTCTGCGTGTCTGTGCGTGGGTCTCTTGGATTATATCATCGCTCGACGTCCGAGTGAGGTGAATAAGAATCAGTTGATTTCATCTGATTCATCTGTTTAGGAATGTCGTCGTTCGGGATCCATCAACCAAGTGATTAGGGAAGTTTTGCTCTGTTGGGAGAGAGAGAGAGAGAGAGAGAGAGAGAGAGAGAGAGAGAGAGAGAGAGAGAGAGAGGCAGGATGGCAGGCAGGCAAGCAGGCAGGAAGGCAGGCAGGCAGGCAGGCAGGCAGGCAGGCAGGCAGACAGAGAGAGAAGTACAATTCGTATGGATTACAGGGATTACACCATCCGGTCGACGTCGTGTGATGTAAAAAAATGAAAAAGTTTGATTAATGCGATTCAGTTGGTCTGGAATTCCGTCAGTTAAGCTTTTATTCACCAAGCAATTCTATTGATTTTTCACTGTTGAATGGTGATTAATGCTTTGCAGAAGAAAACAAAATAATGAAGACAAAACTGCGACAGTTTTCGAGTGGAGCACAAGGATGGTATTTTCTGATCGACGACGAGTGACGAGGGAAAAAAAGAGTTCACAGGATTCATGTGTTTTGAACTTCATTGTTTGAGATCCATCAATTAATCATTTCTGCATCCCCCCCAAGTTTTTTTTACCAATTCCTTACACAGAGAATAGTGACAAAGTGTGTATGCAGCATATATAATAAATCTGAAATCCGAATCACCTGTTATTAACACCTATCAGTCATTTCTGCCGGACAGTGTCTTTCATAGTGTTTTCTTCTGTAACTTCCGATGGCGTAATTCAGTCAATAATTACAGGGAATACCTTATGGAATTATTTCTACACCAAGAGAGACACCCAGTTACCGCCGAAAACGAAAACTGTATTTTTAAAGGAACAATTGCGAGGGAAAATGCACTGGTGACATACATCTGTATATCACAGTTTCTACTAGTACAAAACCGATGAGTTTTTAATGAAGAAATTAAATACTTCATTCAACAAGTTTGTTTTTTTTAAACAGCCGGTCAAGCGCAGTTTTGATGGGCCCCTTCAGCGCTCGATCTTGTTGTGACTTAGGTGACTTGGTGACCTGTTCACACGCCAGAGAAACCAAATCACGACGTGCGGATGAAGACGGGAGTTGCAGACTGCCACCCGGGCGTGCCTTCCCCTGTCTCTGTTAAGCGTTTGCTTGGTGTCCGCGATGTGGATGGTCTCCTTCACCTCTCTGAAAAATGCGTTTTGATTGATTACAAGCAGTAGTTGCGTGAAACGGCCTCAACTGCAACAAAGCTGGTGAGGAAATTGTGATTACAATCTGTCGTTGTACACAGCAGTTTCGACTGCGACAAAACTGGTGAGTAGTGTGATATTACGAGCAGGTGTTGCATTACGGCGTTTCAATTGCAACACATCTGGAGAGTGTGTCAGAGATAACCATCATCTTGCCCGGGCGATGAACAGCCTGTAGCTTGTAGCGCATCATTCTGAGCAGCATGCGCTGGCACCGTAGAGGGGTTTCTGACAAGTTCTTCGTGATTGACAGTGAAACAGACTCTCTGCTCAGTAGATCTACAGCCAGCGCCATGAACCTCGTGCAGAGAGTCAATGAAGTGTTCTCCAAGGTCAACTGCCCGCCCGTTAAGATCAAACTGAAGAAAGGCTCGAGACCCTATAGTGTCACGACTGCCAGAAGAGTTCCCATTCCCCTGCTGGAGAAGGTGAAACGTGAGTTGCAGCGAATGAAAGAAGAGGGCATCATAGAAGAGATTACAGAGCCCACTGAATGGGTGTCTCCGATGGTACCTGTGCTGAAACCGTCGGGGGACGTAAGAATTTGCGTCGACTTAAAGAAGCTTAACCAGGCAATCGAGCGTGAGCGCTACATCATCCCGACTGTCGATGACGTCATCCATCAGCTACGGGGCTCATCTGTCTTCTCAAAGCTGGACGCAAAGGCAGTTTTTTGGCAATTGCCCCTTGACAGTTCCACGGCCAAACTCACGACCTTCCTCAGCCCAGCTGGCAGATTTTTCTTCACACGAGTCCCTTTCGGTACTTCCTCAGCTCCGGAAATATTGCAGAGAGTAGTCTCCCAGATCCTGGAGGGCATTGACGGCGTGATCTGTTACTTTGATGACATTCTGTGCCACGGCAAGACCACTGCCGAGCATAACGCCGTCCTTGGGAGAGTGAAAGAAAGGCTCGATGCAGCAGGCCTTCTGCTGAACCACGAGAAGTGCGAATACCGACAGTCTGAGATCGCCTTCTTGGGCCACATCAGCAGCAGCAACGGGGTGAGACCTGACCCCTCAAAGATCGACGCCATCCAGCAGTTAGCAGAGCCACGTGACGTCAGTGAGCTACGACGCTACCTTGGTATGATCAACTACCTGGGGCGTTACCTGCCTCACCTATCGACGACCCTGAAGCCCCTCAACGGCCTTCTTGCCAAGGATGCTGCCTGGACCTGGGGTCCACCTCAAGCAAAAGCGTTTGCTGACGTCAAGGAGCTCCTCACGACCGCTCCGACATTGGCCTACTTTGACCCATCAAAACCGACCATCGTTGAGGCTGACGCAAGCAGTTACGGCCTGGGAGGCGTGTTGCTACAGGAGCATGACGAGGGCGTGCGCCCTGTGGCGTTCTGCTCGAGAACTCTAACGAAAGCTGAACTCCACTATGCCCAAGTGGAGAAAGAGTGCTTAGCCAGTGTGTGGGCTTGTGAGCGATTCGATCGCTATTTGGTGGGTTTGGACAAAGTCACACTCTACACTGACCACAAACCGCTAGTCCCACTCGTCAACACGAAGGACTTGTCAGAAACCCCTCTACGGTGCCAGCGCATGCTGCTCAGAATGATGCGCTACAAGCTACAGGCTGTTCATCGCCCTGGCAAGTTGATGGTTATCTCTGACACATTCTCCAGAAGGCCCTTAGTAGTCAGTGAAGCCACACAGCATGACGCCGACGTCGCAAGTTACGTCAACGTGATCACATCGTCCTGGCCTGTCTCCGACGCCAAGCTTGATCAGATGAGGCGAGACACGCAAAACGACGTTAGTCTGAAGTGTGTGCTAGAGTACACCATAAATGGCTGGCCGCAGTACAAAGAAGACGTCAAGCTGGCGGCCAGAGATCCGTACGCTCTCAGGGGAGAACTCAGCGTTCACAACGGTCTGTTGATTCGAGGCGAGAGGATAGTAGTGCCCACCTCAATGCGACGAGAGGTCCTGGAACATATCCACGGTGGACACATGGGCATAAGCAAGTGTCGGGAGAGAGCCAATCAGTCAGTTTGGTGGTCGCAGATCTCTAAAGACATCAAGGACAGGGTGTCCTCCTGTCAACAGTGCCTCGAGAAGAGGCCTACTCAACCCAGTGACTCCCTTCTGCCTTCGTTGCTGATTGACCGGCCCTTCCAATAGGTCGGTGTGGATCTATGTGAAGTCAAAGGAGATCCATACGTTGTGATGGTCGACTACTACTCACGGTTCCTTGAGGTGGCCTTCTTGCTAAGCACCGCGACTGGCCACGTGGTTGGCCGCATGAAGAACTGGTTTGCCCATCACGGGATACCGGAGCTCGTGGTATCCGATAATGGCAGCCAATACACCTCGACAGAGTTTCAGAACTTTGCACGAGAGTGGAATTTTCGACATCAAACCAACACCCCACACTTTCCACAGTGCAACGGTACCGCTGAGAGAGCGGTGAAGACGGCCAAAGAACTGTTAAAGCAAGGAAAGGGTTTCTTCATGGCGATCCTCAACTACCGCTCCACACCCATCCCTGAGCTTGGGGCCAGCCCAGCAGAGCTTGCCTTTGGTCGGCGCTTACGTATGACGGTGCCGTCGCTACCAGCTACACTGGCTCCCCGTCTTGTTGACCACAAAGCTGTCCGAGCGCGTGATGAGGCATTGAAAAGGAAGCAGAAGGAGAACTACGACCGTCATAAGGGAGCGCGACCTCTGCCGGAACTACATCCCGGTGATCCTGTGGTCGTAAGGAGTGATGAGCAAAAGGGCTGGAAGCTGCCAGCGAGGGTGGTTGAGAAGTGTTCTCCACGGTCGTACGTCATCCAGACACCACGGGGCCGACTGCGACGCAACCGAAGACACCTGAGACGCCAGTTTTCATCGAGCAAAGACCGCGAGATGATTCGCCAGCCACCCTTCACTCCAGCCTTGGGATCAGACACCACTCGTCCGCGTCAACAACTGTCGGAGCCTCGCCTAGATCCGCCCTCATCTCCTCAGCCTGCAGGGCAGCCGCCGCCGCCGCCTACACCAGAGCGTCCTCCAGCGATGGGGCCACAACAGTCATCATTGACGAAGTCGTCGCCGCAGCTTGCGGATAGCGACTGTTCCGAGCCGTACCGCACACGGTCAGGCCGTGAAGTAAAGATGCCAGTAAGATTCAAGGAGTGAACTATGAATATGGCCTTTTGACTACTGAGCCTAAAGTAATGGGCCTGTATTGTCAGTTGTGTTGGTGAATCTTCCTATAATTGTGTTCAGTGAAATTTCGTGCAGATTTTATGCCACTAGGACTTGTGGAATTCCTTATTCAGTGTAAAAAATTTTGAAGGAGAAGGATACCGCATACGATCAAGAACGCTTTGCTGTTTCTAGGTTTTACCGGCTTAGGCAGCCTCTGTGAGTAAATCTTTATTGAATAATAATGTGCGAATTTCAGTCTTACTTTGAACTTCCAAAGTGTGTTTTATAATTCTCTTTTTGTGTCTAATTGATGTGTTCTTTCATTCATAGTTTAATTTGTATTTCATGTTCTCAAAAGAAAAAAGAGAAGATGTAACGAGATCTGGTCAAAAGGGAGATAACTACTTCTATGACGTAGGATGATGACGTTGGAGACTCTTTGATTGAAGAGGGGAATAAATCAGTACGCTCCCATCATGGCTTGTTGCAGCCTGTAGCGGCCAAAAGTTACTGTCGACCAAAAGTTACTCAGGAAGTCATCGCAGAGTAATCTGCTCGGCTCTCTCTTTATGCGATTTACCGCTTCTGCACGTGTTCTTCGCATGGAATATATCCCTACAAACGACGCATTAGTTGCTTTACAATTTTTTGTGTTTTTGGTGCATTTATGTAGTTTAACACATAATGTAGCGTTCAAAAAAGTTTTTCCCCGTTAAAAGGCGTTTCCCCTGCCGGAAATAATATGGGAGTCACCTCCCTGTAGTCTATTTTTAGTCTGGTTTTATAAAACGCGACCGTTGACTGACTTGGCACGCCCGGGGAGTTATACTAAGATCCGGCCGCGTTAATATATCTGCGTTTTGTGACAACCGTCTTGCTCGGCGGTACTGTACTCCATGCACCTTAACGGCTCGCGTGATTCGGGTGTAATCTTAAGCTAAACGACGTTCGGAATGTTTCCGACTTCGACCATTTCAGCAGCGCCAATAAATGTCGTTTCGCTTAAGATTACATCCGAATCACGCGGACCGTTAAGGTGCATGGAGTACAGTACCGCCGAGCAAGACGTTTGTCACAAAATGCAGATATATTAACGCGGCCGGATCTTAGCATAACTCCCCGGGCGTGCGAAGTCAGTCAGGCGGAGTGGCGGGTGCCGTCTCTTTTTAGAGTGGAATTTTCAGCACGTCCTGAGCAGATAACTCTGCGATGGCTTCCTGAGTAACTTTTGGTCGACAGTAACTTTTGGCCGCTACACAGCCTCGTACTCGTGTGTGATGCTATACTAATCCATCCTTCAGTGTGGCACCTCTAACCATCAGCACGCAACAGTGTGTTATTACAAGCAGGTGTTGCATTAAGGCGTTTCAACTGCGACAAAACCAGTTACAATTGTGTGATTACAGTCCGTCGCTGTTATCAGCAGGAAAGTAACAGCCGACACCGGTGTTTATCGAGCCTGAGGGGAAAGATTGGAAAACCTGTTCAACAAGCAGTGCGAAACGAAGAGCAGAGCTTGAACTGTTTGTTTTCTTCTCGCGTCACCATAGCGACGCGTGATCACGTGGCTTCGGAAATCAATGGCGGCTCTATTGTCGGAATAGAGTTTCGTGTCTGATACTTTCATTCGTCTGCTTCGGCTTTCCGTGAATCCTGCCAGACTTAGTTTACAACCTGCGGAACGTTGTTCAAGCCACGAATTTGTTGGGGGGGGGGGGGGGAGAGTTGTTGACGCGTAGGGGAGAGCGGGGCTAAAAGTAACACGGGTTGGAAGTAACAAGCAGCATTACTCCTTACTGTTTATGAGTTTTCTGCTGAGACTGAGACAGTTGTTCCCTTTACTCATTCTCCATTTCCCAAGAAAAAATGGCGGAATGGAATCGACGCATGTGAGAATGGGAACAAAAAGTTCGAAATTCAGGCATGTGAGTAACTTTTTGCAATTTGTAAAGAGTATCATGTATCTCTAAATCACTAATGCTTAGAATACTGACAGAAACGGTTCAAGAAAGCTTGTTGCTTTATCAATGTTATCATACCATCAAAATCTGCTTCTCGTTTTCTGTGTTGGCTGCTGGGTTAGGGCCGGTGATCAACAGTGGGATGGGGCTAGTTGTAACACACCAGAAGGGGCTAGTTGTAACATGTTACAACCAGCCCCACCTGTGTTACGACCAACCCCATTTTTCTATTCGCTACAAATTGAAGAAAATAAGGAGGAAAAAGTGAGTGTGTGTGTGTGTGTGTGTGTGTGTGTGCGCGCGTGTGCGTGTGCGTGTGCGTGTGCGCATGCATGTTTAAGTATGCGTGCTGCATGGAGCTGTGTCTGCCTCTATGTGGTATTTTTGTTTAATGAGGATTCTGTCTAGATCTTTTGTATTTTTTTCCTCGTAAATCAACTTAAATAAATTTAGACATTTATTTTTTTCCAGAATGGTTCGAAACTACCAGAGGAAGACCTCACGTAGACAGACAGCAGTTTTAACCAACACCCCAGAAAAGAACAAGCTGAGCCGGGAAGAAAAAACTAACAGAAACCGTGCACCTATTAGAACAGGAGGTAGAAATACACTGCAGAAACAGAAAGGGAACAAAAAGTCGAGAAAAACATCAAGCTACAAAAAGTCTGACTCTGTTTCCACAGACTCTGAGGAGGATTTTTGTTTGGTTTGTTGTGAACCCTATTCAAACAGCATGCCTAACAAGAAATGGGTTCAGTGTGTGAGGTGCAAGAATTGGTCTCATGAAGAATGCACACAGAAAAAACCCAGTTACATCTGTCAAAACTGTGATTCAGATGACTCAGATTGATGTGCTGATTATGTCACTGGCACATTTACATTTGTGTTTGCTTTGTTTGTGCAAGTACATGCAGTGGAGGATTTTTGTTTGGTTTGTTGTGAACCCTATTCAAACAGCATGCCTAACAAGAAATGGGTTCAGTGTGTGAGGTGCAAGAATTGGTCTCATGAAGAATGCACACAGAAAAAACCCAGTTACATCTGTCAAAACTGTGATTCAGATGACTCAGATTGATGTGCTGATTATGTCACTGGCACATTTACATTTGTGTTTGCTTTGTTTGTGCAAGTACATGCAGTGGAGGATTTTTGTTTGGTTTGTTGTGAACCCTAGTGGGATAGGTAGGGGTTGGGGTATGTGGAGGATGGGCTATGTAGGGGTCGAGTATGTAGAGGATGGGCTATTTAGAGGATGGGCTATGTAGGGGATGGGCTATGTAGAGGATGGGCTATGTAGGGGATGGGCTATGTAGGGGATGGGCTATGTAGGGGATGGGCTATGTAGTTGTTGGGCTAGGTAGGGGATGGGCTATGTAGGGGATGGGCTATGTAGTTGTTGGGCTAGGTAGGGGATGGGCTATGTAGGGGATGGGCTATGTAGTTGTTGGGCTAGGTAGGGGATGGGCTATGTAGGGGATGGGCTATGTAGAGGATGGGCTATGTAGTTGTTGGGCTATGTAGGGGATGGGCTAGGTAGGGGATGGGCTATGTAGAGGATGGGCTATGTAGGGGATGGGCTATGTAGGGGATGGGCTATGTAGAGGATGGGCTATGTAGGGGATGGGCTATGTAGTTGTTGGGCTAGGTAGGGGATGGGCTATGTAGGGGACGGGCTATGTAGTGGTTGGGCTAGGTAGGGGATGGGCTATGTAGAGGATGGGCTATGTAGGGGATGGGCTATGTAGGGGATGGGCTATGTAGGGGATGGGCTATGTAGGGGATGGGCTATGTAGTTGTTGGGCTATGTAGGGGATGGGCTATGTAGGGGATGGGCTATGTAGGGGATGGGCTATGTAGTTGTTGGGCTAGGTAGGGGATGGGCTAGGTAGGGGATGGGCTATGTAGGGGATGGGCTATGTAGAGGATGGGCTATGTAGTTGTTGGGCTAGGTAGGGGATGGGCTATGTAGTTGTTGGGCTAGGTAGGGGATGGGCTATGTAGGGGATGGGCTATGTAGAGGATGGGCTATGTAGTTGTTGGGCTAGGTAGGGGATGGGCTAGGTAGGGAATGGGCTATGTAGAGGATGGGCTATTTAGAGGATGGGCTAGGTAGGGGATGGGCTATGTAGGGGATGGGCTATGTAGAGGATGGGCTATGTAGTTGTTGGGCTAGGTAGGGGATGGGCTAGGTAGGGGATGGGCTATGTAGAGGATGGGCTATTTAGAGGATGGGCTATGTAGGGGATGGGCTATGTAGGGGATGGGCTATGTAGAGGATGGGCTATGTAGGGGATGGGCTATGTAGGGGATGGGCTATGTAGGGGATGGGCTATGTAGGGGATGGGCTATGTAGAGGATGGGCTAGGTAGGGGATGGGCTAGGTAGGGGATGGGCTAGGTAGGGGATGGGCTAGGTAGGGATCGAGTATGTAGAAGATGGGCTATGTAGGTGCTGGGGTATGTAGAGTACATGCCGTCGAATACCATTAAGTCTTTTTTTAATGTCTAATATCATTGTGTTAAAACCAGCCCCACGGCTTGTTACAACTTACCCCACATGTGGGGCAAGTTGTAACGAGTAGGGTTACGTCAGTTTTG
>JAWQFJ010000505.1:0-10000 GCA_034096865.1 Theodoxus fluviatilis
CCTGCACTACTACACTGGCTTGGAGTCTTTTGAAAAGTTTCAAGCAGTGTTTCAAACCCTAGGACCAGCTGTAAACCACCTGACTTACTTGAGGACACAAACTGTCAAAAACTTATCTCCAGCCAATCAGTTTTTTATTGATGGTGACAAAGTTGAGGCAAGACTTGGACTACTTGCCCTTGTCGAGGATGTTTGGAGTGTCAGTGTTCACCGCTGACAATGTGTTCTGGCACCTGGGTGAAATTTTTGTTCCAGGCAGTGGGGTGAGATAGACACATGGGTTAGCCAAGAGCTAGTCCGGTACTTTGCTCCCAGTGACTTCAAGGCAAAGTTTCCAACAACTCGAGTCATTCTAGATGGAACTGAGATTCCAGTGGAAAAACCATCAAACCCCTCATCACAGCGTGCTACTTTTAGCACCTACAAGAACACCAACACTGTGAAGTCTGTGATTGGAGTCACACCTGGTGGACTGGTTTCTTACGTGTCCCCAGCATACGGTGGTTCAACCTCTGACCGGCAGATTATTGAACGAGGTGACCTACCACAACAAATGCACTGCTGGAGATTCTGTTGATGGCCGACAAGGCTTTAACGTGCAGGATATTTTTTGCACCATTTGATGTTCAAGTCAATATCCCAGCTTTCTTTACAAAGAAAAACAGGCTGACTGAACAACAAGTCCTAAGAGACAGAAAGGTGTCCTCCAAACGTGTCCACATTGAACGAGCAATTGGCATGGCAAAGACGTACAAAATTCTGGTCAATGGTCTCCAGTGCTGCCGAGACAAAACTGTCACGTCACATCATATTTGTGTGTTTTGCTTTGTGCAACTTCCGCAAGAATGTTGTTTCTGCTGATGCCTGAAATCATAACACAATGCTACATGTAGTAGAGCTTTGAGACTGTATATAGTGTGTGCTGTTGCTTGATAGATGCTTCACAATGCTTGTAAGACTCTGGGGCTTCCTGTGCTGTTTGAAGAGTGTTTTCTTTGCCAGCCTTCAAGTAAGTGTTTGTGTGTGTTTGGGTATTGTGTTTTCTGCTCAGAATTATACTTTTGACTTTGACTCTTTGAGGCTCTTGTTTTTGCTCAATTGCTGTCAGGAGAGGCCACAAAATGGCTTTTAAAATCCTACGATTCGCCCCCCTGAACCCCCTACCAGGGCGTTGCCCCTGGACCCCAGCTTTTTTCAGAGTTTTTTTTCCCTAGCTGTTCTTCACCCTGAATAAATTATGCCTAGGCAGTACTGTATCATAAACACTTTTGTTTGACATTTTCCTTCTAGTGCATGTGTGCTACTCCTATTTCTTGAATGCTACTCCAAAAAGCTCTGGATGCTACTCTTTGGCATGATGGTGGGTTGGCAGCTCTGTAAATGACATTATGTTTTGTGCTGCTCCATATATTGTATTATTTTGAGGGCAACTTGCGGTTGCAATACATGTGCTCATTGAATGCGTGGTGTTGCCGTTGTTGCTGTGTGTTTTTGTGACGTAACTGTAAATTATATGCAGGCCATGCGGCATGTGCCTTTTATGTCCTGCTAGATGAAAATTGTCTACGCGTTCAAAGTTGGTCACTGGAAACACTCGAAATGTGAAATGTGAGAAAACAAGGGAGATCATTTGATTTTGAGTTTCTCACTTTATACCAACTTTGAATTTGCCAATCTTGGCCTTGTTATCATATTCAATATCGCATACAATTCCTACTTTGTATGCTTTGTTGTTTTATTTTTCTCGTCTGGAAATGTTTCTTGTGACTGTGTGCTTCAAGTGTAATGATCAATGAATAAAACAGAATGGTCAAAGAGAATGCCTGTACAAATAGTGTTTCAAGAAAAAGTAGGTCCAATATTCTCTCATACTTAAAACGGGAGCCATTAATGCAGGTTCCAACACAAAAATGTTTTATTGAGAAACTTCATGGAGATTGCAGAAAAACTAATATTTACACAGTCCCTAGTCAATCAGCAAACAACTAGTCTCTTGACACACATTAAATTCAAACATTTACAAACCACTCATAATAACTGAATAAGCAATCTTGATTCACCCGACACTAGTACTGTGTTTCTGGTCCAGAAGCTTTTAGCATTAGATTTATGGTAGATTACATGTACATGTTTGTATACTGAATCACAACAACAACCAAACAAAAACACTGGTCATGAATAGATGGATCAGATGTATTCATCACAACAAAACGTTTCCACTAATTTGTTGACAAGAGGAGTACAAAGATTGCAGAAAAACAGTCCTTAGTCACACTAGTACTACAAACAACTAGTCTGTTGACACTGTTGAGCTGTCAACTTATCACTTCATTTGTAATAACTCACAATGAGCAATCTAGATTCACCTGACGCTACTATTGTGTTTCTGGTTCAGAATCATTTAGCACTAGATCAAGCTTACATGTACATGTACGTAGATTGAATCAATCATTGAATCACACACACGCAAATAAAAATGAATTAAAAATAAAATACTGGTCACGTATAGATAGATGTATTCATCACAACAGAACGCTTCCAACAATTTCTTGACAAAGGAAGTACAAATTGTCAAAAGTATTTGGAATAGTTGCGGAAGAAAAATTCTTCCAGCACAGCCATCCTGTGGAAGTCAGAATGGAAAGCTTGCAGCCTCTCCAGCATCTCGGAGATGAACTCGTCATCCCTGCTTACTGGGATGATTTTGAAGTCTTCGAAGGTGAAGACACAGAAATGTGCCAGCTGCACCTTCTCCCCCACACAGAACATCTGTCCCTGCACTTGAAAAAAGTACTCATGGGTTTTCTTCAGCCCCAGACTACCATTCTCACTGGTAATGTACGGCACAGTCTTGGGTGTGATCATCATGTGTCTGGCAGTGTACGGACACTTGACCTCTAGCACCACCCTGTCGTTGACGACTCTGTCTGGCGTGCTGGCAAGGAAGGGCAGTTCCTTCGATATGAACAGACCACACTTCTGGGTCTGGCACCCTGTTTCTCGTTCGTACCGCTGTACAGCAACATCTTCGTACATACGGCCATGGGTGCAGGCAGCGCTCGAAAACTGCCTGTTCAGCACAAAACGCTCAGCTGTTTTCTTCTTGTCAGCCCTCTCAGTCAGTTTGCACACCGTCCCGAACTGAGATGAGCACAGTCGTTTCTGTCGCTCGCTTCGCCAAAGTTTCACATTGTCCCTTGTGTTTCTTTCAATACTGTTTCTCTCTTCCTCTGTGACAGTTGTCAGACCAGATGATGCAAGGAAGTGGTCTGCAGGTGACATCTCCATGTAGTCGTGGTCATTGTTGAAGGCGTAAGGGTTTGCAGGTTTCACAATCTGCATGATTGGTGTGTCTCCAAAGGCCCTGGAATTTATCAGGGAATTCTTAAAAAAGTCTTGGTAGGCCTTGTCCCCACGGAAGCTGGCTGGTCGTGGGTCGAAGTCCAAGTTCTCCGACAGAGCCAGTTTAAGCTGCTCTGCCTTGACAGGAGATCCCAGGTGCTTCTTGGCTTTGTGGAAGGTCTGCAGCTGCTGCGTGCACGTTTCCAAGGTTTTGAATGCCTTTGATTCCGCAAACTCCGTCAGCCCAAACAGGATACAGCAAACATGTTTGCAGTGAGCAGAGGGGCCCATGCCCGCAGCACATTCACACTGGGACTCCAGAACAATGGCTTCAGGAGACAGCAGCAGGTCGACAACATAAACCACAGTAGCTCTCATCTCCGCTCGGATCTCTGCCTTGAAGTGGGTGCCGCGGTCAGTGGAACAGAACCTGATGTAGTTGACATAGTTATCATTATACATGTTCCTCGCTTTTGTGTCCAGCTTCTTTTCTCTGATGCTGAGGAATCGCTCCACACTAGACATCTTCAGCAGGGGCACCTTCATCTCAGCATGCAGATCTCTGTAAACACACATAAAAAACAAAACAAAACTTAGTAAAATCTATGGTGCATGATACTTAATGCATTTCATGTCATATATCAGTAAACTATTACATAATATTTTCCTTAAAAATAAAGGTTAAATGTAACTGTTTGACTATGTATAAAAATAGATTTGAGGTGTCAACTACTGACAAGAATACTACTGTCAGTGGTATATCCACTGTAGCTGCCGCAAACGTTTGAAGAACTGAAGTGCAGACTTTTCAAAGTTTTCCTAAACATACCTGTAGTTGGAGGCAGGCGGTAGAGTCATCATGAATTCAGGCTGAACGACATCAGTGTCCCCAAAGTTCTTGTACTTCTCATAGAACTCCAACCTAAAATCACAAAGTAAAATGATATATAGACATATATGAGCACTTCAGCTTTCAATCAAAAGTGTAAAGAGAATACTCTCAGCTGTGACTAATGTCACTTTGTCAGGATAATTTTTGCCAAGTTTCATTGGTCTGAGTTGTTTAGATCAGTAGAAATTTACCTTATGCGGACGATCGTGTGACGGCCATTTCTCATTTTGAGTGGTTTTCGGGTGATGGCAAGACTGAATTTATGAGCATTTTGACTGTTGTTTTTTTCAAAAAATAAACACGTGGATGTGGTTAAATGGACATCTTTGTGATTGATTCTGAGCATTTACAGTGGCTCTAATCCCTTTTTTTCAGTGAGAAAACTGTTTTGGGTGATAGACAGGTACACAGAACTTTTTGTCACGTGACCAAATCGCAGTATTTTGATTGGCGGATTAGGTCTTTGCTGTCTGCTACATCGTGTATGTTGTGGTTTGTTTTGTTGTTTGTTTCCAGGCCCAGTATTTTTCCGTCTGTTAACACTTGGTTAGATCATCTGCATGATATAAGAAGCCCACCTGTCAAGTTGTGAGATAATTGAGCAAAAAACAACGGAGTTCTGGCTGTAATACAAAACAGAGAAATTTGGGAGCACTTTTCTTCACAAATATTTAAATTCTTCAAATAAACGTCATTAAAAAATATTAACCGATTAAAAAAAAGTTCTACAATGTTTCTACTTTTTAGTGCTTTTAATGGTGTATTTGAATCTTCCCCCCCCCCCCAAAAAAAAAAAAAATTTCATTGTGACATATACCTACATTAGATTAGTATTTAACGAAATTGCCAACAACTTGAACAAGCAACTGAACAAAATCCTGCCATTTTCCACCGCTTCGGTAATTTATAACACATTAACTATCACCGAAAAATATATAGATCAATAATTATTGTACAGCGTCAAAACAATGCGATTGTGAATCTGAGAAAACTCTTGAACCTACCTTGCCACCAAATCAGCCTTTCGTCCAGAGATCCGTGCATTTCTCCGACGTAATGCAGCTCTCAACTCTTGGTTTGTCCACTCTCCGAATGGTTTTGCCATTTTCGGTAGTCACAAGATGCAGAAAATCGCAAAATAAGGCACAAAGAGGTTCGCCGGAATGAAAGTTACAGTACGGAACAGAGATTCACTGACAGCAAAGACCATACAGCTGACAGAGAAGGTTGACGCTCTTCGACGGCGCCGCCTAGCGGCGAGTTGCTTCCCTTTTCCCGCGCAAAAGCGCTCATTAGAGCTGATGAGACTGGAATTGAAGAAGGAACAGCTCCGGGTTCAAGAGAGGGTAGAGCTAGCCAAAGTAGAGGTAGCCAGAATAGAGCTGGAACGGGAAAAGATAGCAAGAGGGTTTCCTGCAGGGCGCGTGGATGGAGCGAAGGTGGAGACACGTGAGTCTGGTGTGGTGGATCAGCCGACCCGCCTGGTGAAGAAAAGGGTTGTGGAATGCTCTGCTCCCTATGAGTCTCGGGGAGAGTTGTGTGTGGGAGAGGAGGCAGTTCCCATCACGGTGCGTCGTTGTACAGGCGCAGAAATTACATTGGTGCGGTCTGGAGTTCTTACAGACTGGAGAGAGTCGGACACTGGGAAGAGAGTTCGATTGACAGGCTGGGGTGGTGTAGTTGTGTTGTCACGCATTGGCAGTAGTGGTCATTCCACTCCCTTACATGAAGTAAGGCTGAAGACAAATGTTTATAGTGGTCACGCGGTAGTTGGCGTGTTGAAGGAGTTACCTGTTCCAGGTGTTGATGTGATGTTGGGGAATGACCTAGCAGGCCGGGAAGTGATAATCACCCCAGGAGAACTTGTTAGTCCTGCATGTGAGACAGGGGAGCCTGGGTTGCTCAAAGCCCTCCAGAGTGGGGAGAGTGAGTCTGAGAGAGAGGATGATGGAGTACCCCGAGATAGGGGGTTAACACGGTCCACCCCGCAGAGGATGGAGAATTCAGAGGTGAAGTTGGAGGACCAGCTTCATGATGAGAGTGGTGAGAAGGCAGAGAGCACTATGAAGGAAGAAGTGCAAGAGGAAGTGGAAAAAGGGGGCAGAGAAGAAGAGTTAGTGGGAGTAGAGAGAGAAGATGAGTGTGGGGGAGAAAGGAAAGAGAGGACGGATGAAGGAGCGATGAGCGTGCAACAGCCGCATGTTTCTATGGAGGACAGAGACATAGTCAGGGACAGAGACATAGTCAGGGATGGAGACAGAGAAGAAGTCGGGGAAGAGGTTGAGGAAGAGACTGATGTGGAGTTGGGAGACTCGTTTGTGTCACCTGTGATGGGTGGTGGTCGGTCTAGCGATGGAGAGAGAGGTGGTGTGTCAGAGAGGTGTGAGTTGGAACCACTAGGGAAAGTGGAGAAGAGAGAAGTGTGTGTGAGAATTGAGGGAGAAGTTGAGGAAGAGATGGAGGAAGAAGAAGAAGTAGAGATGAAAGCAGGGGAGAAAGATCAGGAGAAGCATGTGGATGTGTTTTCCTTCCTGAGCAATTGGAAAGAAAGAGTGATGAACGCGGGTGCGTTTGCTGCCGAATCTCGGGGAGAAGCGAAGCAACGAGAGAGGAAGTGGTACGAATGGAAGTCGAGAAAAAAGAAAGAAAGAAAGAAAGATTGCCTGTCACGATTGTGAGAGGGTGACAGAGGCACTAGTAGGAGGGGTAGCTCACAGCATGTTTGGATGGGAACCCAATCTGACGCAGATCAGATCGTGTATATATCACCCTGTTTGGTTTCAAATTAAGAATGCACTTAAGAAGACAAGGTCAAGTTACTGAATATTGTTGACTTGGACAGTTGCATGTTGTCCATGAAGAGATGTGCATGTGTTTGAAGTTATGTTCATAAATTGTTGTTTGCATGTTTCTATCTTGACACTAATCAAATCGAGTAAGTGGCCAGCCGGGTTAGAAGTCCAGCCATTAAGCAAACGAACCACAATAATACATGTTGGTGAAAATTTAGGGGAAAAAACGCCGAGGACGGAAGAGTGACAAGTTTTGCAAAAATTTTAAGTAACTATTGAAGTTGACTGTAAAATTTTTGTTTTTCAAGGAGGGAGGTGTGATGGTTGCCCATCTGTGGCTCTCTTATTGTGTCTTAATTAGAGAGATGCTGGAAATGAGGACCCAGAGGTTCTGGCATCCTGTGTGGGCGGTCAAAATTAGTTCCCACAGTGGACCACTCTTCCAGGGAAGTCTCCTTCATCACCTAGGTTGGTGATAAGATAAACACCCTGTCCCTCTCGCCGCCCCGGTGCTCCCTGGTGCCTGACCGAGGGGTGCTCTTTCCCAGCCAACGTTCCAAGCTAGGGGGTCACCAGAAGGGGTGGTGGGGGTGAGTGGCAGCGGCCAGAGAAGCGTGCTCAGAGAGTGAAGCCTTAGAAAATCACTTCGGCGTTAACATCCAAGCTACACGCAGGTTCCGAAGTCCCTCCTGAGACGAGAGTGCTGCCGACCCGTCTCAGAGGTGCCTGCCTGAAGATGCTGAACTCCTCCAAAGAAGACCAACTCCCTCCACCTCTACGAGTTTAGCGAAAACAGACTGGTTAGGAAAGAACTGACTTTTGTTTCGTCGTTGGATCTTGGTGAGAATTGATCTTTCTTCACATTGAACAATTGACTTAGAACTAAGAACAAATCATTTCAAATTTTCCTTTTTATTCGGCTGGCCTAGAAATTCATAAGTATCCACAATTGAAATCCAATAATAACCTTCTTCTAATGCATGCCTTGCATGATTGAGATACTTTATTCATTAAAATTATTATATTAATCTCGCTTGTTTTCTCCTTGGTTGTGAGAGAAGAGTGAATGAAGCACATCAGATATTTTGTGTCTACAAGTCAAGCCTCAAGTGTAAAGTAATTACACAAACTCATAATCATCATACCCCTAGACTATGCGAGGTTGGGCTTGTAACAACATAAACTCATATGCTCATGCATAAGCGCACATGGATACACAACACATACAGTTACGCACTGAGACACAGCACACACACTCACACACACACACACACACACACATACTTGCACACGTACTTGCACACACATACACGCACGCGTGCGCACATACGTACACATATGCACGTAGACTTTCTCACTCATCAGCACAGCATCAAATATACAGAGCAAACACAAACGTTTAATTTTCTCAGGTACATTCTCAGTTGACTTTTGGGCGACTTGACTCAAGGAGTTCCTGGCATACCAAGATAAATCCCTCTCCTTCCTCTCTCTTCTCAACTGCTCCCCACCCCCACTCCCACCCCACCCCCACCCCACCCCAACCCACCCCCACCCCACCCCAACCCACCCCCACCCGTGCATATCCCCAACCATCCCTCCAATTCTTCTATCCCCAACACTCTGCAAATTACATTCATTACACTACAATACATGAAATGACACGACATAACAAAACACGACACGACATGACATGACATGACATGACACGACATGACACGACACGACACAACACGACACGACACGACACGACACGACACGACACGTCACGGCACGACACGACACAACACGACACGGCACGACACGACACAACACGACACGACACGACACGACACGACACGACACGACACGACACGACACGACACGACACGACACGACACAACACGACACGGCACACGACACGACACGACACGACACGACACGACACGACACGACAGGACACGACACGACACGACACGACACGACACGACACGACACGGCACGACACGGCACGACACAACACGACATGACACGACACGACACGACACGACAGGACACGACACGACACGACACGACACGACACGACACAACACGACACGACACGACACGACACAACATGACACGACACGACACGACACGACACGACACGACACGACACAACACGACACGGCACGACACGGCACGACACAACACGACACGACACGACACGACACGACACAACACGACACGACACGACACGACACGACACCACACGACACAACACGACACGACACGACACGACACAACACGACACGGCACGACACGTCACGACACAACACGACACGACACGACACGACACGACACGACACGACACAACACGACACGGCATGGCACGACACGACACGACACGACACGGCACGACACGACACGACACGACACGACACGACACGACACGACACAACACGACACGGCACGACACGACACGACACACGACACGACACACGACACGACACACAACACGACACGACACGACACGACACAACACGACATGACATGACACGACACGACACGGCACGACACGACACGACACGACACGACACGACACGACACGACATGACACTGCCATGCATTGCATTACATTACACTGGGATTTATTTTGTTCATTTATTTCATGCGCCCCTTGTGAAGGGCCGGAGGGCTGACAAAAAGGGTTTCGTATCGCGTTGTATGGTATCCACCAACACTATCCACCACAATCTTTTATTAGTTCTTTTATCTCTTTTCCCCCGTGGGTTGGGGGGAAGAACGGTTCCACAGCATCTCTCTTCGCGATTCGTCGGTAAAACAAAGTGACTTGGGAAATTTACTCTTGATTACGTGTAGATCAAATAATCATTTCATCCCACACCAATAATTTCACGTGTAGGTCTTACGAAGCCTACAAAGGCTGATGGGCAATAATACCTTAATTATTCATCCATCTTGTCATTCATCCATCTTTCCATTCCACGCTTCC
>JAWQFJ010000505.1:15000-17500 GCA_034096865.1 Theodoxus fluviatilis
TCGAATACCTCGACTTAACCCATATATAGAAGAAATATGATGTCGACACTGCTTTCTAGTTTGACAAATCCAACTGATTTTAGGAGACAGGTTCGTAAAATTAATTCTAAAACATTTGTGAAATGTCCTATCAAAATTGACGTTTGGAAAGATTATTTCAGTGATCTTTTATTAAGGCAGGATAATTCTAGAGAACAGCCTGTAGACTGTATTCTTCTCAGTAGTGCGGAATATGAAATTTCGACGCTTGATTCTGATATTACAGTTGACAACGTAAAGTGTGCCATTAGTAAATTAAAGGGAGGCAAATATGTAGGGATTGATGAAATTACTACGGAGATGATTAATTAAATACATACCAGAGACTAAGGGACATTATCCAGCCTCCTGGAGGCAATCAATAATCTTCCCAATATCCAAGAAGGGCGATCCATCTATCCCCGATAACTACAGAGGTATATCGATCACTAGCATCCTTAGCAAAGTATTTATGTCGATTCTGACGGATAGGCTAAATTTTTGGGCGGACGTGAATCACGTGATTGTGGAAGAACAGGCTGGGTTTCGTAAAGGCTACTCTACTGTGGATAATATATTTGTTCTTTATTCTGTCATTCAACGTTATCTACAAAGAAAAAGAAAAGTATATGTTGCTTTTGTTGATTTCAAAATGTCAACAAGGCCGCGCTTTGGGAGATACTTTATTTGTACGGTATACGGGGTAGGTTGCTGAAAATGCTTCAGGCCATGTATTCACATACAATATGTAGGGTAAGAGGCAATGGTTGCTACTCAGAGCCTTTTGACAGTAATTCGGGGCTGAAACAAGGTTGCAAAATGTCCCCGATAATTTTTTCTCTGTTAGTGAATTATGTTGCAAAAATGGTAATTAAGCATGGAAAACATGGTATCCAGGTTAGGCCTGGCAACATCATTTACTTGTTGCTGTACGCTGATGACATTGTACTTATATCGGACACTGTTGTGGGTTTGCAGAACCAATTAAGTTACCTGAAAAAAGGTTCTGATGCTGTTGGGCTTAGTATAAATCAAGAGAAGACAAAGGTAATGGTGTTTAGGAACGGTGGTTATTTATCTGAACATGAAAAGTGGTTCTTGGGTACCGACATGCTGGAAGTGGTTCCCGAGTATAGATATCTGGGATCCTTGTTCACCACCAAGTTATCATGTAACCTGCTTCAATTAGATCTTGTACAAAGGGCGAAAGCCAATACAACCCAGCTCACCATGTGTATTAGAAAACTCCAATACTTGTCACCAGATGCCTTCTTTAAAATGTTTGACGCCCAAGTGGTCAGTATACTGTTGTACTCCTCAGAAGTTTGGGGACGGCGTGATTGTTTTGTTATTGAATCTGTATATCTGGAAGCATCGAAAAGATTCCTTAATTTGCCCATTAAAGTACCAAATGTAATTGTACATGGGGAAACTGGCAGACATCCGCTTTTCGTGAATGGTATCATTCGTTCTGTGAGATACTGGATCAGAGTACTTCGTATGGAAACTTCCCGTTACCCACACATGATCTATAGAATGCAGCTGAACTCTCATCCACAGAATTGGGCATATCAGATTAGGGATATATTATGTAAATATGGTTTTGAGCACGTCTGGGTCTCCCAGACAGTACCCAATGAAAGAGAACTTATAAAAGAATTAAAGAACCGCATTGTCTCGGTGTATCGTAGTAAATGGGAGCAAACATTGTTTAATAGTGGAAGATATTCATTTTATCGTCAAAAATAGACGCATTGGGGTAGAGAGAATTATTTATATGCGATAGATAAAAAACTGTACATTCAGTTTCATTCTGGCTTTAGTGAATTATACCATTACACATTTCGTTACTCTCGGGACAATCCAGATAATTTATACACATGTCCAGCTTGTATGGAAGAAATTGAACATGAATTTTACATGCTTTATGTTTGCCCAGTTTATGAAGACCTTAGAGAAAAATATTTATCTCACATTAATGACTTTCGAAGAGTGGAACACATATTTAGCAGTGACCCTAGTGTAATGAGATCATTAGCAATGTTCCTATATCACGCTCTGTATCACGCTCTGAAAAGAAGACGTGACGCGGTGGACATTTTCAATGCCGATGAGTTCAATGTGTTTCCGTTGGGACAGGCCGGTGGCCTCACAAATAAACAAGTTAGTTCGTTCGTTCGAATACCTCGACTTGCATCAAGGAGAAACTGAATAGTTTTGACCACCGCTTCGACAGGTGTGCCTCTGGGACCAAAATGGCGACTTCAATCTGGGTCATCCCGACCCTCCCCCGATTGTGGGCTCAGCAACACCCTGTTCTTGCAGTCTCGCTGCGGGAGACTCATCGCAGAGGCAGTTAAAGGCGAGGTGTGTCGTGACCTTAGCCCTTTTCCGGAGACATGAGTCTGCTGTGTATGGTGTTGAGTAAAAGCTTGTGAAGTTAGGGGCGAAATTTGGCTGAAAAGAATGTGGCAGAAAGGGA
>JAWQFJ010000505.1:20000-22500 GCA_034096865.1 Theodoxus fluviatilis
ACAGACAAACAGAGAGAAAGACACTGAGAGAGAAAGACACACTGAGAGAGAAAGTCTGGAGAGGGAAAGACAGATCGACAGACAAAGAGAGACTGAGAGAGATAATGAGAGAGAGAGAAAGACACAGAGAGAGAGAAAGACAGAGAAAGACACACAGAGAAAGACAGGAGAGAGAAAGACAGAGGGATAGACAGACAGAGAGAGAGAAAGACACACAGAGAAAAAGACAGAGAGAAAGACACAGAGAAAGACAGGAGAGAGAAAGACAGAGAGATAGACAGACAGAGATAGAGACTGAGAGAGAGAGAGAGAGAGAGAGAGAGAGAGAGAGAGAGAAAGAGCTATAGCTATGTCAACATTCCTCTCTAACGCCGTCTCCTGCCCATTGTTCCCTGCAACAGCAGTTATGTGGGAGACGTGCCCTAGTATTGTCATCGCTACTACTGAAAAACAGCTTGACAATTTCAGGCATCTGCTTTCATAATAGAATGCCCGACCCCGACAAAAATATTCAGCACACCTGAACCTGTTTTCCCTACCACATTCCACAGAAATGGTTCTTCTCATCTTTTGAGAGGCATAGATGATACTTGGAATAGACTTGCCCTCTATCGAAGAAACGAAAACAGTTTCGTTTTTTTATTATGCTATAAAATATGGCTTTAGACAAAGCACGTTCGACAGAGTGCACATATTATTTATGAGCCTCATAATTCATTGTCATAGTTCGCCATACTTACACGTACGTCGGAGCTGCTTTCCAGAGACGTACGTTTCACTTGGGAAAAAGCCCATCATTTCATCACCAGCAGGCTAATGTCCTCGTCGTTTCCTCCACACAGGACGGTGGTCATTAGCTTATTAATAGGAGGCGAGCAGACCACAGCAGGAATGCTGTTTGCTCGAAGGAGCCTCAAAGGACCTGGGACTATCCACTGTTGATTCTGGGCAAGAAGGGTAAATGAAGATCCAGCAGGAACAGAGCAGCCATAGTGTGCAAACGGACTCTTTCTCCCAACCTGTTTGCACTGCGTAGACACTGAGTAAAATAGGGTGTTTAGTGGAGAACTTCAATGAAAAGCAGAGCGTTTTTGTTGACTCGCTTTTCCTCAATGGACAAAACATCTGTTTCAAAGAGTGTGCCTGTCAGAAATCGAATCAGTGTACTTCGGCCCTGGAAATTTTATTTGAATTACCGAGTTTGTTGCTATCATGTGTGTCTGTTTGCACGCACTGAAAAATGTAGACAAGGACTAGGTGTCGAGATTGTGTGAGAGTGTACGAACACCCATATAGGATCTCGCACGGTAGTGCTGACTCGCCCTTCACCTTCGCAACATCAAGGTCGAAGACAACACGTGTCTGTGTCCTAGTTTTCGCTTCTAGGGTTTCACACTCATTGACCTTTTCGCAATTCCCCTCCTCTTCTAAACGACGCCATCATGTTGCAGGGTACATGTACATACATTTACCGAGCATCCTTTGTTCTTGGATCCCGACACGTTACATTTATGTTGCAGACCTCGAAGCAAATCTTCGTCATTGTGCTTGCTATGGAAATGCAGCCAAACAATAAATTGATCAAAAGCACAGTGAAATGTCACACAGCAAGGAATGACCTCCTTTCCGCGCAGATAAATCGCCATTGGTCACACTCAGTCGAGGGGGCGGGGTCATAGAAGTTTCTCTCAAATGTACATGTAGTGTACCGGTAGATCGAGAGTAGGATCCTGGTCTGATGGTTTATGTTTGGGTATTGGGAATCGTATGTGGTTGACCATTCACTGTGCAACACATGCAGACCTGTAACTTCAATGGCAATCGATTGACAGTATGCTGACGGTAAGGTATGGTGTTCTCTCCTCTGGACTTGCGTCCTTGGGTTAGGAGCGTGTGAAGTGTAAAGCGGTTTGAGACCCACATATGGGTGATAAGGCGTTAATAATAAAACCACTTTTTTATCTTTATATCATTGCCTTGTCCCGTCCAAGAGTGAATGGTATTCTGAACAGTTCAAGATAAACCATTTATTTAAACGAGGCAGCTGATGATGGGTATCATCTGGTGTGTTTTGCTGTATTAAAGTACAGAAGGTGTGAAACTATCTTAGCCAGGTGAAACGTTTAAAGTAACTTACGTGAAAGCACCCAGTAATAGTGGAACTTTGCGGTGGTCTCTAGCGGTCTTTAGATTCTGATAGTCGTGTTCATACGAAGGGCTTTTGGGTTGCGAGAAGAACAAGAGGGAGGAAGAGGCCAACAGCTTCGCTGCGTCTTCTACTGATGGAGTCAGCGAGATAATGCAGAACCTCAGTCATATAGATTATCACCACTTCATATTCAAATGGTTACTGAAATAAGCCACGTTAAATCTTCCCTGTGACTGACAAAAATGGAGCAACCTTACAAAAATGTGACATGTAGTCCCGGAGCCATCCTTGACCAGAATGTAGTCATGTACAGTAACAGTAGCTTTGACATCCATCCTTGACTAGAGTGTA
>JAWQFJ010000505.1:27500-37500 GCA_034096865.1 Theodoxus fluviatilis
ATAACTGACGATTCAGATATCACATCAGTTTTTCACTTGATAGAACACAACATGGTGTCATATCGAATGGCACGGGAACTTTTTCAATGACAAAAAGCAACCCGTGTTCAACTGTAGTAGTGTCTAAAATGTGAGGATTCGATTCACTTCGATCAATTCAAGCGACATAATTAATAGAGCGTACGTATACGGCGAAGGGACATAATTCATAGAGCGTACGTATACTGCAAGCGATACATTTTTGGGGGCAGAGTATGTCCAGAAATACCCAATACACCTACTCCTTTATATATACAAATGAACACTCGAACAGCAAATACTTCCGTGTGCGTACATTTTTCCATTCTCGAACCCTGAGAAGCACATTACAGGCACTGCTCTCCGAACACCAGCCCAACTCGCACTGTCTCCGCCATTTTGGCTCATCCGGGTCGCTACAGCGGGAAGGATCGAGGGAGCTCCGGACCTCCCTCGACTTCCCGCCTTCACGGCGAGTGCGTCCTTATGAGCGAGGAACGTAGGCAACGCCTAGCCCTCGCGATTCTCTCGAGATTTTGGGCCAAGCAAACGCGCCCTTGGGCTTACCCTAAACAGTTTCATTGATGTCGTGATTAATGACCCTACATAGCCTTCAAAGGCATACACATTTTCAACAAAAAATGTTGGTGTGAGATTTGTGGTCCAATTTCGGAGAGTTCAAAGGCTGTTATATGCTGCACTAACTTTAAGATTAAATTCAGAATTTTGTTGCTAGAAGCTAATTACTGAGACCGAGTTCACGTATACCAAACTGAGTGACGACGTAGATCTCTTGTGTCGCTGAGCAGACTGTTTCGTCGCACAAGAATATATTTCTCAGCTTCTCTCTTTTCAGAGCACTTTGAATTATTAGATAAATATCTTCCGCCGGAAAAGACACAAAACTCCTACACAACACATGGCTACAGCCACTTGATGGCTCCCTTATCAACCCTAACTTCTGGACAATCCGGGCCTGTTATAGTAGCTCAGCCAAGGGTGGCCCCAAGCAGCCACAGAAGCTGGGGGGTGGGGGGTGGGGGTGGGGGGTGAGCACCCAGGAAGATGAAGGTAAAGGTAAGGTAAAGGTGCTTTTTTCTATATTGCGACTTTTTTCACGCATTGATGGATGCTCAAACTGCACACATTTACCCTCTGGTCATCGGGCTACCTCTTTGTATCGCTCCAACACCATCTCAACTCCCCTGGGAGCATGCAACCAGTCTGCGGATGAACGCGCCTATGTTATCTCTCACAATCTTCCAACTCAGCCCTCACAGGTACCCGTTTTATCCCTGAGTGGGGAGATTAAACCCAACCAATGCGCAGTGGTCTTAAAAAATTCCATTTTTTAACAGCTAGAAGATTGTTGAATTCCGTATCCTGCCGATTACCTTTGCGTCCTTATGCATGTACGAAACCGTTGGAACATTTTCGATAAATTGAGCCCGAGAACCGCGAAGCGCACAACAACGCCACAGTTTTTTGTTGTTGCTATTTTGTTGTTGCGATGGTGATGGTGGTGGTAGTCGTGGTGGTGGTGGTGGTGGTGGTGGTGGTAGTCGTCGTGGTGGTGGTGGTGGTGGTAGTGGTTGAGTTCTGGATTTCTCGCCTAAATTCATTTTCATTCATCTAAAACTCGACAGCAGAGTTAATCGCAGTCGTTATGTGTGTAAGTGAATGCAGGAATTCCTTTTCCGAAAACACCCCCACCTAGTCACCATCGGCCAGCTCAGCGCTCATCTCTCACGCACGCCGTCTCCATACCTTGTGTGACACTCACACCTGCTTCAGGAAGTCCGCTAATGAGGCCATGCCACTCAGCTGTCAGCCCCTGACCGTGAGAGAGAAGAGGAGGAGGAGGTGTGTGTGTGTGTGTGTGTGTGTGTGTGTGTGTGTGTGTGTGTGTGTGTGTGTGTGTGTTATTATGAGATGGCGGTCTCAGCTGCCTTCTACTAGGGACGGTTGTCTCGGCTTGCCACCTCTCAGTCTCTCTGCCTCCTAGTAGGAAGAGGCGTTCACACAAAGAAACATGAGAGCGAGGTGAAACACTTCTTGTCGCAATGCCCTGCTCTGCCCTTCATTATCTCGGGCAAAGATACATCTGGAGTTTAAGTACATATGACCAGCTCTTAGTTTTTCATGATGTATTGTCATCAAAGGATACAAATGTCACAAGAAATGTGTATAAATATCCGTGCAAGGCAATTCAGTAGCGTAGAGAGTCACGAGGCTATGATCGTGAGAATTCATGATAGCAATGTAGTGTAGTGTAATGTAGTGTAATGTAATGTAATGTAATGTAATGTAATGTAATGTAATGTAATGTAATGTAATGCAATGCAATGCAATGCAAGAGATCATCATACAGCCCTTGCTGCCTAGATACCTCCTTCGTCAGCTGGATTACTGTGGTCATTGTGCGTTCGGGGCCTGCTCCAGTAGCACTCGCACAGCCGGCCCCAAGCAGCACTTCTGTGCCACCGGGAGGTATCTCACTATTGTGATATCAAGCCTGTTTAGACCTCATGTGCCTTCTCCAAATCCACAGTGAGGCAGCTTCAGCAGTGCTTTGCAGTTTTATCAGTACCGCGTTTACCTGCCTCGCCTCTGCATCCAGGCAGCCTAACCACGGACCCGCCAATGAATCCCCTACATCCCACCAAAGATTATAGGTTACACAAAGCTCATTGTTGTGAGGATCGAGACACTTGCGCCCCCAAGCGGGAAGGAATATGGGGAAGTAATCACACCGCTTAGAGACATGTAAAAGTGCTTGCTTGTCGACGCGTTTCAGATGCGTTCCGATCATGTTTGTGAATACATTTACGGTGTAATGTGTAATAAAATGATTTGCTGCAATGATGGGGGCGTTTTGGCTTTGTTTTTTTGTAGCAGGCGTTGTGAAATCGAAATATTTGGTTCATCGAAATTGATCGTTCTGCGCATGTCCATGAGCCTATAGTCCGTTTAAACATTGCTCTGTCAGTGGAGACAAAGATTATTCGTGTGCTAGCCACCTATGTAAATACGGTGAGGTTTGTTTACTTATCTGTGGGTTTTGTGCAGAAAGTATACGTTAAAACAGTCTAATATGACTATTTTCGATTAGTTTTTAATCTAATTAATATTTTTTCATGCTTTAACGCGACCGGATCTTTGGCATAACTCCCCGGGCGTGCGAAGTCAGTAGCGTCTCCACTGACAGAGCAATGTTTAAACGGACTATAGGCTCATGGACATGCGCAGAACGATCAATTTCGATGAAGCAAATATTTCGATTTCACAACGCCTGCTACAAAAAACAAAGCCAAAACACCCCCATTATTGCAGCAAATCATTTTATTACACATTAAACCGTAAATGTATTCACAAACATGATCGGAACGCATCAGAAACGCGTCGACAAGCAAGCACTTTTACATGTCTCTAAGCGGTGTGATTACTTCCCCATATTCCTTCCCGCTTGGTGCGCTGCGTTTCCGAGCGTCTTGTAACTTTATATAGCAAAAGCTCGGCATGAGCTATCTTTGTGTAACCTATAATCTTTGGTTGTATTGTGTTATATTTTGTCATGTAATATTGTATCATGCTATGTTATTTTTATGTTATGTTATGGTATGTCATGTTACGTTGCGTTACGTTACGTTGTATTGTGTTATATTTTGTCATGTAATATTGTATCATGCTATGTTATTTTTATGTAATGTTATGGTATGTCATGTTACGTTGCGTTACGTTACGTTGTATTGTGTTTTGTTATTTTATGTCATGTCATGTTATGCTATGCTGATTAAAAAATTGAATGACTTTTATCGCGTGATCGAGATTTGTCGGTGATGCATCTCACTTCATCTAATCGTTGATGTATACATCTAAGCCGAGAGAAGAGAAAGTGATGCGATTCTGCCTTTCCATGTTGACGACTTGGACGTCAGGAGTTGGGACTTAATTGACTGCGGCTTTCCCACACGCAGCCTGTTGCAGTGGAGCCGCTGCTGCCGGAGAGGGCATGACTCACGCCACCACTGTCCTCCCTCCACACTTTCTCTCCATCCAGCCTGCAGTCGGCAGTCCTGGGCCTTCCACTTCATCCATCAAGCGATAAATGCTCGCTGTCAGCCCGGCCACTCATTTCCTTCGCTCATATGAATCAGCGTGTTTCCACGGGCGAGAAACAGCTCCGCCTGTTCTCGTTGGCGCGCAAAGAAAATGCGGGGCAGTTGATCACGCCGCTCGATAATAAAACTAAGACCTCAGACCTTGCCTTTGTGATGGCGCCTGGCTCGACTTGGGTTGTGCAGGTGTGTTCTCTGGGATGTGCTGATACGGAGAAGTGAGTGGAGGATAAGGCGACGGTCGCATTTGGATGTTCGTCCAGAGATTTGGATTCTTTGTGACAATAGCACTGCTTTGCACGGCTTTCACGTTTCAACAATCCACTGGTAATCAAAATTCCTAATACAAGTCAGCGTTGAAACCATCGGATGTAAGAATAATACTTACACCCGAAGGAATAAATCTTAATCTCCACACCAACTCTTACAGGCGCTAATGAAGTCAGTTTAAGATACAAGACGCATACAGGTGCAAATTTCGACTAAAAAGTCTTCACCAGGCATAAAACAAAAACAACTCATTTGCCTGATGGAAACCGTTCAGTGTAAAATTTGCGCCCATATGTGTATTTTATTTATAAGCGACTTCGTTTACAGTCTTTTGTTTGGGTTCTGTTTACCTCGTCTCCTGCAGTCCCTCTGCTACAACAACGCTTACGACTGTTAACGCAAACCTTTACATTCTTTCTTGTAAAATATTCAGCTCTGGCATTCTAGCTGGTCTTGATGTTGATGCATGGTCTGTTTAAATTTAAATCCCCCCTCCCCCTCCCTTTTTTTGGGTGTGCATTGCTTGTTTCAGGGGACAACAAAAACACACGAAGAACTTCATCATACTCGTACATGTATATGTATATCGTTAGATGAAGGACACAGAAACTTCCCACTACAGTTACTTGTGCTGACCTGCACTTGTAGGTATCATTTTCCATTGTCTAGACCACCTGACTGACCACTTGACTGACCACTTGACTGATCACCGATAGACTACCGGGAACAGGGGAAATAATTCCTCTGCCGACGCCGAAGTTCTAACACCCACACCGCTGGATGACTTAGAAGATCTGACACATCACGGTCTATGTAGTGTACTTGGGTTCGATTGTAACAAAACCTGAAGCACCACGGTCTATGTAGTGTACTTGGGTTCGATTGTGACAACACCTTAGGCATCACGGTCTATGTAGTGTACTTGGGTTCGATTGTGACAAAACCTTAGGCATCACGGTCTATGTAGTGTACTTGGGTTCGATTGTAACAAAACCTGAAGCACCACGGTCTATGTAGTGTACTTGGGTTCGATTGTGACAAAACCTGAGGCATCACGGTCTATGTAGTGTACTTGGGTTCGATTGTGACAAAACCTTAGGCATCACGGTCTATGTAGTGTACTTGGGTTCGATTGTGACAAAACCTGAGGCATCACGGTCTATGTAGTGTACTTGGGTTCGATTGTGACAAAACCTGAGGCATCACGGTCTATGTAGTGTACTTGGGTTCGATTGTGACAAAACCTGATTCATCACGGTCTATGTAGTGTACTTGGGTTCGATTGTGACAAAACCTTAGGCATCACGGTCTATGTAGTGTACTTGGGTTCGATTGTGACAAAACCTTAGGCATCACGGTCTATGTAGTGTACTTGGGTTCGATTGTGACAAAACCTGACACATCACGGTCTATGTAGTGTACTTGGGTTCGATTGTGACAAAACCTGACACATCACGGTCTATGTAGTGTACTTGGGTTCGATTGTGACAAAACCTGACACATCACGGTCTATGTAGTGTACTTGGGTTCGATTGTGACAAAACCTGATTCATCACGGTCTATGTAGTGTACTTGGGTTCGATTGTGACAAAACCTGAGGCATCACGGTCTATGTAGTGTACTTGGGTTCGATTGTGACAACACCTTAGGCATCACGGTCTATGTAGTGTACTTGGGTTCGATTGTGACAAAACCTGAGGCATCACGGTCTATGTAGTGTACTTGGGTTCGATTGTGACAAAACCTGAGGCATCACGGTCTATGTAGTGTACTTGGGTTCGATTGTAACAAAACCTGAAGCACCACGGTCTATGTAGTGTACTTGGGTTCGATTGTGACAAAACCTGAAGCACCACGGTCTATGTAGTGTACTTGGGTTCGATTGTGACAACACCTGAGACATCACGATCTATGCAGTGTACTTGGGTTCGATTGTAACAAAACCTTAGGCATCACGGTCTATGTAGTGTACTTGGGTTCGATTGTGACAAAACCTGATTCATCACGGTCTATGTAGTGTACTTGGGTTCGATTGTGACAAAACCTGAGGCATCACGGTCTATGTAGTGTACTTGGGTTCGATTGTGACAAAACCTGATTCATCACGGTCTATGTAGTGTACTTGGGTTCGATTGTGACAAAACCTGAGACATCACGGTCTATGTAGTGTACTTGGGTTCGATTGTGACAAAACCTGAGGCATCACGGTCTATGTAGTGTACTTGGGTTCGATTGTGACAAAACCTGAGGCATCACGGTCTATGTAGTGTACTTGGGTTCGATTGTGACAAAACCTGAGACATCACGGTCTATGTAGTGTACTTGGGTTCGATTGTGACAAAACCTGAGACATCACGGTCTATGTAGTGTACTTGGGTTCGATTGTGACAAAACCTGAGGCATCACGGTCTATGTAGTGTACTTGGGTTCGATTGTGACAAAACCTGAGACATCACGGTCTATGTAGTGTACTTGGGTTCGATTGTGACAAAACCTGAGACATCACGGTCTATGTAGTGTACTTGGGTTCGATTGTGACAAAACCTGAGACATCACGGTCTATGTAGTGTACTTGGGTTCGATTGTGACAAAACCTGAGGCATCACGGTCTATGTAGTGTACTTGGGTTCGATTGTGACAAAACCTGAGGCATCACGGTCTATGTAGTGTACTTGGGTTCGATTGTGACAAAACCTGAGGCATCACGGTCTATGTAGTGTACTTGGGTTCGATTGTGACAAAACCTGAAGCATCATGGCCTACGAAGAGTACTTGGGTTCAATTGTAACAAAACCTGAGGCATCACGATCTATGTAGTGTACTTGGGTTCGATTGTGACAAAACCTGAGATCACGGTCTATGTAGTGTACTTGGGTTCGATTGTGACAAAACCTGAGACATCTTGGTCTACGTACTTGGTCCGAGTATGACAATACGGTCTTCACCATGGGCTGCTGCGCCAGAGACAGCAATAGAATCGCCTCCTCAAGCACGAGACCACAGCACTTCGCCTGGACACAAATCCGCGCTTGGCCTCGGACTGCTGGTACAACGAGAGCGTCACTGCGACTTTGGCCTGTGCCGCTGTCGGTTCGTGTAGGCTGACATCTCCATGGCACATGCACTAAGTTCCGCTCGATGAATCTAAAAAGAAAAAAAATGGTGTAGTGTTTCATGATCAGAATGAATTTATTTTCAAAACCTGTTTAAAACTGCAATGTTGCAATGATTTTTTTTTAACCTGAGTCTTAGACGAACCTAAAAGATTTTTCAGTATAAACGTTGTCTCGGGTCATGCGGAAGGCTTTAGACTGCAAAAAGAGAAACAGTAAGGGACTAGAGAGGCTCAGGTTTTTTTCTACCCATGCCAACTTGGAGAGAGCCAAAAATTCACGAGCGACAGCAACTTTGACCTCGACTGCACTAATTGCTGTGAAGCAAAAAGCAAGCAGATTTTCCTGTACACACAAAGAAGAAAGCTGTCAAGAGCTGGCTTCAAAAGACGATTGTCCAGGACTTTCAGCTGATGACGGTGGCATCGAGCAGCTTTTACCGAATGTTATGGTGTCGAGCAGTGGCCTTCAGATGCATTCCTTGACGCGCAACAGCAAAACCCCGGTGATTTATCGAAATTGCAAGTAGAATGTGAAGTCGCCAACAACATTTATGTTGATTCTTCTTCTCCACTACCACTGTCTCCACCATACCATCGCGCAGTAATATACACCATAGGAGCGTTTTCACCACCGCGATCCCCGTCACCAACACAACCACCTTACAAATACGACATTGACAGCGATGCCGAGCCTTTTGACGTGCTTGTCCTACATGGTGACACAATATTTTGTTGTCACTTTGATCTATGTCCACATTTTCTCGGTCGCAGGCTTCGACCAGAACTTCCAAAGCAGGGCGGACAAAGCTGTGGCGCCATTCTGCGTGTACTCACTTCCCCTGGACACAAGAGAGCCTGCTCTCCGCTGTGCCCGCCACGTGTCCGCGTGGGCCGTAGGCAGGGACGGGAAGGGGGTGCAGGGTGAAGAGGGGGGGAGGGAAAGGAGTGAGGAAACTCACCAGCTGTCCTGTTCCCAGACCCCCATCGACCCATAGCATCGACCACGTCTTCGCTTGCTTCTCTCTCTCTCTCTCTCTCTCTCTCTCTCTCTCTCTCTCTCTCTCTCTCTCTCTCTCTCTCTCTCTCTCTCTCTCTCTCTCTCTCTCTCTCTCTTCCTCTGTAAGTGTGTGTGTGTGTGTGTGTGTGTGTGTGTGTGTGTGTGTGTGTGTGTGTGTGTGTGTGTGTGTGTGTGTGTGTGTGTGTGTGTGTGAGTGTGTGTGTGTGTGTGAGTGTTAAAGAGAAAATGTTTGTATATGAGAGAGAGAGAGGGGGGGGGGGAGGGAGAACGAACGAACGAATGAAGAACTTTATTGCTCAGGCCACTGGTCCAATGCAAGGTGAAACATTTACATAACATAGCAGTGCTGCATCGGGAAGATTCTAAATAATAATATGCGAATGGACACAGTATCGAGGGAATCAGTGTTCACTGGTATGCGTAGTAGCACTAGTCTTAAAAAATATTATGATTAATAGACTTATTTTTTCCATTTCTACCGTTCTCATCTTAAACGTATCATACATACTTTACGAATCGTAGCATAGTTATTGGTTGCTAGAAGGTATTTGACAGTCTCATTTACACCGAGATTTGGAAATGGCATTAAAAATATTTCTCATAGTCCACACAAAGCAGGACAATGAAAAAGAAAATGCACTTCAGTCTCCTCCTCCTACACACATGTAAGGCAAACATTATGAAAAGTCGGGGAACTGTATATATGTTTGTGAACAAACAAATCACTGACTCCAAATCGAAAATGTATCAAAACATCTCTAAACATTTTCTTCTCTAGTGCATATAGATATGGTTCTTGCTCTTGAACAGTGTTATACAGTCTATAGAAAGAATACCGATAGCTATCTTGTAACATTTGCCTCCGCTCAGTATCAAAGTCTGATACCAATTTCTCCTTCAGATTCCTAAGGAATGCTCTTTTATTTTCTACAGCTTGTCTCCTCCATTCTCTCTCCATGTTGCACTTGCAGAACAGAGTGTTTATGCTTGTTACCCGATTGAGCTGACCTTCAGGTGAGTTACACATCATTTGATACACCCTGAATGGATATCTATGTTGGTCCATGCTCATGATTTTTAACCAATACTTTATCGACCTTAGGATAGCGTTTATGCATAACCTGTGTCACCATATATCATTACATTCGAGGTTCTGGATGAGACATTCAAAAACCACTTCAGTACAAACATATGGACACTTTTAATACGTTTGCAGTCGCTAAAACCCCACCAATCCGATCCATAGAGCAATATTGGTTGGATTTGTGCATCAAAAACCTTGAACAGTACGTCAGGAGTGACGAATGCTAATTTCCGCAGCGACTTCAAAACTTGAATAGTGGCTTCTTTAGCCCTTCCTGCAATATCTGTCATAATCGTATTGGTACATAATCTTGTGGTTAACGTTACACCCAGATATTAGTATTGACTGACCACTTTCCAATCTGTCGTTTCCAAGCG